>WNGS01166222.1:49701-69559 GCA_020271785.1 Procambarus virginalis | reverse complement strand
TTCGTTTACCGTAGGCTATAAGCATACTCTATTTATTACAGGTGTACATTTAAGTTGGTTGGCTTGTACTCAGTTAGACATGGACATGTTACATTTGTTAAGACTTACTTATAGCCACCTCCTTTACATGTTCTGCAGAAATTATTTTATTTATACTTCTACTACGTAATAAATAAGCCCAATACCGTCGGTGTCTTTTTCCCCTGGCCAGAAACACCGGGTCCTTCTCCCAGTCTGGCCACGACTCTTCCTGCTTAATGAAGAACTCATACATTCATCCACTTCATCATACATCTTCAACTGACAATTGAGGCGTGTGAAGGAGAAAGTCGGGAAGGAAAATTAATCTTTATGAGAAGAGGATGTAAGGTAAGGTAAGGAAATGATGAGGTGAAAGCGCCAGGCCAGTATGAAATATAACACTTGGAAGGGTCATTAGGAGAATCAGCTTTAAACAAGCAATAAGAGAATATTTATCATCTCTTCTCTCTGCCTTTACCTCAGACTCGACGGGGGGAGACATCTCCCGCCAACACATCACAAGAAGCAGTGTGGTCACAATGCGACCCAAACGTCTTAAGGTCAGAGCGACTCCACTTGATGGTCATGCTATCGGAGAAGCAATACTTTAAAGATCCTGACGGACGTTACTGGCCTCGAACCCGCTAACATTAGTCAGAATGGTGAAGATATCGTGCTCTTCTTTTCATGAGAAGAGGAGCTAGAAAAACTCCTCACTAACGATGCCATTCTTCGCAAAGAGCACCACCTACATCCTCACTTCCCACATCAGTTCCTGGCTGGAAGAACTGTTTTTACCAGCAAGACCAGCCAGTGGATCGCTGAGCGACCTCAACATCATATCATGGACAATATCGAGGAAGAAAATCCAAACCTGGCTGTATTCAACCTAGAGTTCTGCAATACCGACAAAACATCAATGAAGATTACGTTCACCACCATAGCTGCGGCCACCCAGGCTGCCACACAAGGATTCTACTGCTTCGGCCTAAAATACCACCCCACCAAATAAAAAAGGAACGATACCATGAGATCCAGCAGTGCTTTAAGTGCTACGAGCTCTCCCACCCGACCATCAAGTGTCAGCACCCTGTCCAGAGGTGCAGCCTGTGCGTACTGAACCATCACTACTCCATATGCAAGGCAACAGTCCATCGCTGCTTGCTCTGTGATGGCAATCACCCTGCAATTTCCTACCGCTGCCCCCGCAGACAGGAAAGCATCAAGGCCCAGGTTGAAACCAAGAGAAACAACCCTTCTACCTCCTCGACCAGAGCCCCAACCGTTCAACCCACCACCTTAGCTCTCACTAATCGACCAGAAGACTTTCCGGTCTTACCAACATGTGGCTCCTCCCAGCAGGCGACACAGCCTTCTCATTGGGGACCCAAGGTCCCACAGGCTCTTCACAGCCCCCTGCATCACGTGCAGGCATTATCCCTGGTCTTCTTAAACTAGCGGAAAGGCTTGCAGGACCTGACAACCAGCGCTTTGTTAGCGAACTAAACGCATTATACATACACAATGGCCTGGCCCCCATCATAGCCACTAGCGTAAATCTCACTGCCTCCTCTACCACTCCGGAGACTACCACCAGAACGACCAGGCGGTCAACTTCAACTCCGACTCCAGAACCGCCCATGACCCAGGCGACACAAACAGAGGTAATTCCTTCTCCAGCTCTCAACACTCCTACTATCACAGTCTCAGCAGCCGCGCTAGCAGACGTGCTGTCTACAAACGATAACAGCACCACCAGCGCTCCTGAAATAGCTACAACCACCAATCAACGCAGCCTACCTAAGGCTGCGAGGCAAAAGACAAAAACACCCACTACGGAGGTTACGGACTCCTCAGACGAGGAAATCATAGTAGGAGCTCCAGCGCCGCATCACAAATACGACACATACATTGTTCAAGACTTCCTCATGGAGGCTACGTCACCAAACTCCAGCGACACCACTACTCAGCCAAAGTCGCAGGCAAAGAAAAACGGAAAACCTAGAGGTTTTCCGTTTACTAATCACACCAGCTCCATAACTGGTATAGCCACCCCTCCAGGCTGAAAACAAGCATGAAGACCCAAATCCATCGCCAGATCTCTAGTATCTCTAGATCTCTAGTATCAGCTACTGGTACAGATAATGGCTCCAAAGAGCCTCCACTTACGGGCTCACCATAGCCCGTGCTACTGGAACTTATTGTTCTGAGTAGCGAATCTTAAACAACAACAACAACGAAGTCAACGCAATCACTCCTTACCTCTTGAAAGTGTAGGATCAATTCGAGTTGTCTGCATCGAGTCTTACAATAGCCCATAAGATGGTCGTCTTAAGGTCCAAAACTAAGACATCTGAAAATGTTTTGGACAGGACTGCGAACCATCCCAAGTATTCTGAGATGGTTGTTGCCGCCATCACATTCCTTAGTAATAGTCAAGGCTCCTCCCATCAGGATATTCTGAAGTTCGTCGTCTGTAATTTCTCGGTTAACGAGAAGGACGCTGACATCCATCTGAAGCTGGCTTTGAGGCGAGGTGTTACTTCAGGCGCCCTCACACAGGTTAAAATTACTGGTCGGTTAATGCATTTTAAAGTCAACAAGTGCTCTGATGAAGCCAACCTCAAGGCTTCAGCCAAGAAGGCGGAAGGGAGGAATTTCTCCCATGAAAATGCATCAGCAAACAATCTTCCTGAGAAGATTGCTCGCAAAAGGCATTCTAAAAAAGAAACCATATAAGCTTGTTAAAAGTTCTATCGTTGAGGCCTTCCTGATAGAACAGACAATGGCCGACATCAGGATGAAGAGAAGTATGGAGTCCGGAGGAGTCCAGCAGGTCAAGAGTGTCGCGGCTACCACACCACAAGCTGCTGCTGGAAGCCAGCCTCAGGCCTTCACTCAGCCAAGTCTTCATCACATGGACCAAGACAGTTTTTTATATTCTTTAGGTTTAGTTCCTAGGAAAACCTGAACTGTTTTACCCCCAGGCCAGTAAATATTTTAATGTACATGTTACCTTCATGTGAAAATATACAAATACATTTTAATTTTTATCAAATTTGTTTTTGTTCTAAACATTTATGACTAGTCATAATGGGAAAGCATTTACGGATGTCACAGTTGCTCCAGTTTTATGTGTAAAGCCCTGAGGCTTTAATTAATGAAGATAAGAATAAAGGTTATCTGTTTCAAACGTGGGTTGGACATGTATATGAGTGGGATTCGGTGGTTATAGATAGCAGCTGCCTCGTATGGGCCAATAGACCTTCTGCAGTTACCTTTATTCTTAGGTAACTGCAGAAGGCCCATACGAGGCAGCTCTTATTCTTCATTGTATGCTATTGTTCTATAGGTTAGGAGCTGCCTCGTATGGGCCAAGAATAAAGGTAACTGCAGAAGGCCTATTGGCCCATACGAGGCAGCTACTATTTATAACCACCAAATCCCACTCATAAAGATTTCTAATTAGGGGGATTAACTTTGTCATCCTACGTTAGACACGTTCAAGTGAATTTATATCCATTCTATAGTACGGCGACAAAAGCTGAACTGCATAATCTAAATGGGGCCTAACCATAACAAAATATAGCTGAAGAACAACACCAGGTGTCTTGTTACTAACACTTCGATTGATAAATCCCAGTATCCTATTTGCCTTATTACGAACATTCATGCATTGATCTTTTCGTTTTAAATTCTTACTAATCATAACTCCCAGATCCTTTTCGCAATCTCAACACCAACTAGCTCGTATCTTGTAACTCTATCATTATTTCCTAGCCTCAAAACTTTACATTTATCAGCATTAAACTGCATCTGCCAATCTTTTCACCATTTCAAAACCCTATTTAGATCAACTTGAAGTGAAAGAGGGTTTTCTTCCGTGTTTATTTCTTTGCCGGTTTCTGTTTAATCGGTAAATTTCCAAATGTTGCAACTCAATCCTGAAGCTAAATCATTTATATATATTACAAACAACAGAGGGGCCCAGGACAGAGCCTTGAGGCACTCTACTTACAACATTTTCCCACTCTGACTTGACGCCATTTATACTAACTCTCTGTTTCCTTTGGTATAGCCGTGCAATAATCCAACTGAAGATAGCACCCCTAATACCATATTTTTAATCAGTCTTTCATCTGACACTGTATCAAAAGTTTTGCTAAAGTCAAGGTACACAACATTACAATCCTTACCGCTATCAACTGCCTCAACTATGCATGAATAAAATTATAGCAAATCTGTTAAACATTAACGGCCATTTGTAAAACCATGTTGCCAATCATTTATTAATTTATATTTTTCAAGATGATCACGAATTGTATTTGAAATTATCGATTCAAGTAATTTTCCCACTATAAACGTTAGGCTAATTTCCCGATAGTTTGACGTAAGTGATCTATCTCCTTTCTTAAAAATAGGTAGCACTTTAGTAACCTTCCATAACTCTGTACTATGCTTGACTCTAATGATTTATTAAATATGGTAGACAGTGGCTCGCAAAGCTCCTCTTCGCATGCTTTAAGCACCCTTGCAAACACTTCATCCGGCGCTTGGGATTTGTATGGTTTGAGTTTTATTATTTGTTTAATAACATCCTCCCTAGAAGCATTGGGGAAGGGGAATTTATAATGGGGAAACACTTACTGATGTCACAGTTGCTCCAGCTACAAGTGTAAAGGCCTCATGGCTTTAATTAATGAATATAACAATAAAAGTAACTGCAGATGGTCCATACGAGGCAGTTTCTATTTATAACCACCAAATCCCACTCATATACATGTCCAACCCATGTATGAAACAATCAAGGAACTTCACAACTTTTCGCGATAATCGGTTCCACAAATCAACAACCATGTTACCGAACCA
This sequence comes from Procambarus virginalis, assembly GCA_020271785.1. Taxonomy (NCBI): domain Eukaryota; kingdom Metazoa; phylum Arthropoda; class Malacostraca; order Decapoda; family Cambaridae; genus Procambarus; species Procambarus virginalis. The sequence continues at coordinate 64,669 of WNGS01166222.1, read as the reverse complement.
GTATTTACCCATGTCTTTCTAAACTTATCCTATTTATATCCATTGTTGTAAGTTGTCATGTGTTGATACGTTGCTTGTTGTTGTTGTTTTAGATTTAGCAAATAAATCTAAGTGTCCATGTAGCACGGGCTATGGTGAGCCTGTAAAAATGTGTTGATACTTTTAATTCCCTATTAATATGCCCCTTGTTATGCATAATACTCACCTGACCTTAGCTGTTATATGTAGCCTTAGCAGGGAAGTCAACGCAATCACTCCTTACCTCTTGAAAGTGTAGGATCAATTCGAGTTGTCTGCATCGAGTCTTACAATAGCCCACAAGATGGTCGTCTTAAGGTCCAAAACTAAGACATCTGAAAATGTTTTGGACAGGACTGCGAACCATCCCAAGTATTCTGAGATGGTTGTTGCCGCCATCACATTCCTTAGTAATAGTCAAGGCTCCTCCCATCAGGATATTCTGAAGTTCGTCGTCTGTAATTTCTCGGTTAACGAGAAGGACGCTGACATCCATCTGAAGCTGGCTTTGAGGCGAGGTGTTACTTCAGGCGCCCTCACACAGGTTAAAATTACTGGTCGGTTAATGCAATTTAAAGTCAACAAGTGCTCTGATGAAGCCAAACTCAAGGCTTCAGCCAAGAAGGCGACAGGGAGGAATTTCTCCCATGAAAATGCATTTTAAAGGCATTCTAAAAAGAAACCATATAAGCTTGTTAAAAGTTCTATCGTTGAGGCCTTCCTGATAGAACAGACAATGGCCGACATCAGGATGAAGAGAAGTATGGAGTCCGGAGGAGTCCAGCAGGTCGAGAGTGTCGCGGCTACCACACCACAAGCTGCTGCTGGAAGCCAGCCTCAGGCCTTCACTCAGCCAAGTCTTCATCACATGGACCAAGACAGTTTTTTATATTCTTTAGGTTTAGTTCCCTAGGAAAACCTGAACTGTTTTACCCCCTGGCCAGTAAATATTTTAATGTACATGTTACCTTCATGTGAAAATATACAAATACATTTTAATTTTTATCAAATTTGTTTTTGTTCTGACCATTTATGACTAGTCATAATGGGAAAGCATTTACGGATGTCACAGTTGCTCCAGTTTCATGTGTAAAGCCCTGAGGCTTTAATTAATGAAGATAAGAATAAAGGTTATCTGTTTCAAACGTGGGTTGGACATGTATATGAGTGGGATTCGGTGGTTATAGATAGCAGCTGCCTCGTATGGGCCAATAGACCTTCTGCAGTTACCTTTATTCTTAGGTAACTGCAGAAGGCCCATACGAGGCAGCTCATATTCTTCATTGTATACTATTGTTCTATAGGTTAGAAGCTGCCTCGTATGGGCCAAGAATAAAGGTAACTGCAGAAGGCCTATTGGCCCATACGAGGCAGCTACTATTTATAACCACCAAATCCCACTCATAAAAATTTCTAATTAGGGGGATTAACTTTGTCATCCTACGTTAGACATGTTCAAGTGAATTTATATCCATTCTATAGTACGGGGACAAAAGCTGAACTGCATAATCTAAATGGGGGCCTAACCATAACAAGATATAGCTGAAGAACAACACCAGGTGTCTTGTTGCTAACACTTCGATTGATAAATCCCAGTATCCTATTTGCCTTATTACGAACATTCATGCATTGATCTTTTCGTTTTAAATTCTTACTAATCATAACTCCCAGATCCCTTTCGCAATCTAAACACCAACTAGCTCGTATCTTGTAACTCTATCATTATTACTGTCGGGGTGTCACGGTTCTTGTTAGTGAAGGGTTAAAGCAACGGTAGACTGGATCTCCTCTCGAGGTGGTTGCTCTGACAAAAAACCCTACTCACCGTCGTTCTGTGGGTCTTCCCTCGATCCTCTAGGCTCCACTGCACGCCCCGGAGAGTACCCCCAGTCGATTCCACAACCGGCCTTAAGTTGTAAAATGAGTGGAGACACAGATTATTCCCTCAATCAGTGGCCCGCCCCGACACAGAACTCTCACACAGCCTTCAAGGTCGCCAACTGGTGTTTTTAGGTGTCCAGTAACACTGCAGTGGTGAGGTGTAATTGTGGTAATTGTGGTAAGAGCAATTTCAAATAGTATGGTCTCAGGCAAGTCACTCTGTCTTACTTCCTTACACAGTCACAAGATCAATGGAGGGGATGATATCAAACACCAAAGAGTTTTGGTATTTTACTTAAAAGACAACGAGAAACATATATGCATCAAAAAACATATCAGGATCATTGTATAACAACTGCTCAATCCGTAGCAAAATAATCTGGGCTCACCGATATGGCAACATCCGGCAGCCCCTGCGTCACCTGTCAGATATCAGCTGACCGTGGCCCTCGCGACCGTGAGAAAAGACTAGTACTTGTTTTCTAATTCTATCACGATCCCCGTTTATTTAACTTTTCGCAAAACACTGTATTTAACATTCACATGGCATACTTATGATTTCACTGGCCTCACGATCAATATCTTATACACACTGCACTCACAGTGACTTTTCACCGTACCAAAAGATTACTCTATTCTTAATAATATTTACTGTGAATGCACTCGCTTGATCACTGAACTTATCTTTACATCTTTACTTTCTCTCAAAGATATATCACTGGCAATCACTTCACGTATATGATATTATTCAGTACACAGGCATGTACATAGATAAATCATTGATCGAATCACAGGCATATATATATAAATCATGGAGATCAACACACAGGCATTTATATCAATAAATCATGGAGATCAACACACAGGCATTTATATCAATAGATCAGGGAGATCAACACACAGGCATGTATATCAATAAATCTTGGAGATCAACACACAGGCATTTATATCAATAAATCATGGAGATCAATACACAGGCATTTATATCAATAAATCATGGAGATCAATACACAGGCATTTATATCAATAAATTCTAGGCTCATAGCCTAACACCAAATTTGGTTTACTACTAATATATATAATAATAATAATCACAAGAAATGAATTAGTCGCAGTAAATTCCTTAATGAATCTTGGTGCTTGCACACACCCACACATAGATATATATGTAAACTAATACTGTGAGCGCTCTGGGTAGCCTCACCACACACTGTGCTCTCTGTGACTTAGACTCAAGTGAGACTTGCTCACGACATATAAAATATTCTGACAAGTATCTATAGCTAACTAAAGGGGAAATGGGAGGGTAACTGTAAACACCTACTTTACCTATCCTAGGATGACAGTTGGGTTGTAGCTCCTGGTCCAGGCTCTCGCCTCGTACACCCTCCAGAAACACAAGCCAACGCCTTAGGATTTTCGCGTCTCGCCGCTTTCTGTACACTGCAGGTCCATGATCCTTCCCCTACAGTACGTCGCCAGGTTGAAGTCGGTCTCCTGGCCGTCAACTTTCCTTCCAACTACGGCAGCCAGCCTACGTCTCGGCGGTCGTCGTACGTTTCCCAATAGTCCCTTGTCACAGTACTCCTAGAGGAACTGCCTCTCACTACTACGAAGTCACTGTGAAGTTATCAGCCATCCCAGACGATACTGCTTAAGCTCCACATGCACAGCACCCGACTTCAGAGCGCTTGAAGCTCACTACACTGTCAATTCCCTCGTCGTCTAGGCATGTCACTAGGTATTTGGGAAGACTTCTCGACGTGCTTGCATCTAACTGTTGACTCGTAGGGTTCCACGAAGGTGGGGTTACTGTCAAACTTGACAGGATCGTCGATCACACGTTCAACCAAGTTGACAAGGTGGTCAACTCGATTCACTCACGGTGGATTGGCCCGGCCACTAAGCTGTCTCTTATACTGGTGGACTGCCAAGGACGTCACACGCGACGATGCCTGGCCCACTTCTTGCAACGCACCTGTTCCGGAGCACTTGTTGCTCAATATTCTGTCAATTCCTTATCTGAGCCACATCTGGGTTGCAGGAAGACCTCACAGAGTGCGCGCTAACAACTGGAGACGCTTACATCCACCGGAACTCGGTAATCCGTCACTCAAACAGGATGACCGATTGCACGTCCTGCCTCTCGGACGCGTCGTGTGAGACTGATAGCGCGAAGGCGCCGCCACGGCTGGACCCCCTTTCCTATGTGACGTCACATTTTCCAAAGTCGGTTTTCATTGGCTCCCAGTGCCACGTCGCTGACGGTGACCAATCGGGCGACACTGACGTCACACAGTTTTGGCGGGAGAACAGACTCGCCGGCGCCATTTTGGCTCCCTAAAGGGCCTATCCCACAGGCCAAAATATTCTTCTTTCATAAATTTCTCGGCTCATCGAGAATACTACTCTCTCCCACATATGTTCAACTGATGCCTGCAACGTAGAGAACGCTCGGGAATAGTGGACATGACTCTTACAGCAGGCGTGGGAGAATTAGAAGGGGGAGGAACACCGTCACATTACCTAGCCTCAAAACTTTACATTTATCAGCATTAAACTGCATCTGCCAATCTTTTCACCATTTCAAAACCCTATTTAGATCTACTTGAAGTGAAAGAGGGTTTTCTTCCGTGTTTATTTCTTTGCCGATTTCTGTATAATCGGTAAATTTCCAAATGTTGCAACTCAATCCTGAAGCTAAATCATTTATATATATTACAAACAACAGAGGGGCCCAGGACAGAGCCTTGAGGCACTCTACTTACAACATTTTCCCACTCTGACTTGACTCCATTTATACTACTCTCTGTTTCCTTTGGTATAGCCGAGCAATAATCCAACTGAAGATAGCACCCCTAATACCATATTTTTAATCAGTCTTTTATCTGACACTGTATCAAAAGTTTTGCTAAAGTCAAGGTACACAACATTACAGTCCTTACCGCTATCAACTTCCTCAACTATGCATGAATAAAATTATAGGAAATCTGTTAAACATGAACGGCCATTTGTAAAACCATGTTGCGAATCATTTATTAATTTATATTTTTCAAGATGAACACAAATTGTATTTGAAATTATCGATTCAAGTAATTTTCCCACAATAAACGTTAGGCTAATTTCCCGATAGTTTGGCGTAAGTGATCTATCTCCTTTCTTAAAAATAGGTAGCACATTAGTAACCTTCCATAACTCTGCACTATGCTTGACTCTAATGATTTATTAAATATGGTAGACAGTGGCTCGCAAAGCTCCTCTTCGCATGCTTTAAGCACCCTGGCAAACACTTCATCCGGCGCTGGGGATTTGTTTGCTTTGAGTTTTATTATTTGTTTAATAACATCCTCCCTGGAAGCATTGGAGAAGGGGAATTTATAATGGGGAAACACTTACTGATGTCACAGTTGCTCCAGCTACAAGTGTAAAGGCCTCATGGCTTTAATTAGTGAATATAATAATAAAAGTCTCCGTGGTGTAATGGTAAGACACTCGCCTTTCGTTCCGCGAGCGCTATGTCACGGGTTCGTATCCTGGCCGGGAAGAATTTACTGGGCGCAAATTCTTGACTGTAGCCTCTGTTTAACGCAACAGTAAAATGTGTACTTGGATGAAAAAACTATTCTTCGCGGCGGGGATCGTATTCCAGGGACCTGCCCGAAACGCTTTGCGTACTAGTGGCTGTACAAGAACGTAACAACTCTTGTATATATCTCAAAAAAAAAAATGCTGAAGGTCCATACGAGGCAGTTTCTATTTATAACCACCAAATCCCACTCATATACATGTCCAACCCACGTTTGAAACAATCAAGGAACTTCACAACTTTTCGCGATAATTGGTTCCACAAATCAACAACCATTGAATTAGTTAGGAGCAAGGGAGGAATCCCAATCATATGTGGCATTCTTCCAAGAAAGGGAGTGGGAAATGAATGGATGTCGAGGGTACTTGGTGTCAATTGCCGGCTGGAAAGATATTGCAAATCAAATGCATCTAGAAAGATATTGCAAATCAAATGCAATATCTTTCATAGACAACTGGGAACACTTCTATGGAAGGAATGAAATGTATGCTCGGGATGGGGTGCATCTATCGAGAGCTGGGGTTGTTGCTGTTGCGAACTCGTTGGAAGAAGTGGTTAGAGGTGTTTGTTTGGGTTTGAACTGTTAGTAGATAGAGGTATGGGAATTGATTTGGAGGAAGGAGGTAATAAAAGTATGTGTTTGTGGGAGAAAGGAATTGGCAAAATGATCAGGGAAAGAGAAGGGCCTCAAAATAACAATTCACTTAGGGTATATTACACTAACAGTAGAAGTCAAAGAAATAAAATTAACGAATTAAATGCTCTTGTCTGCACAGAAAAAATAGATATTATTGCACTTACCGAAACGTGGATGAATGTAGATAATAGAGAACTATTAGCTGAATATCAAAAAAATAGATTTAAACTATTTCACACAGATAGATATATTAGACGAGGAGGTGGAGTAGCCATATACGTTAGGGACAATTTGAAATGTAGTCTCAAAGAGGGAATCAAAACTGAGCCGCACACAGAAACTATTTGGATAGAATTAAACGAAAAAGCGAATAATATTATAATAGGAGTTATATATAGGCCACCAAATTTAGACAGAATGGAAGCAAAGCATCTATGGGATGAAATATCTAGGCATCTAGATCTAACAGTATTTATGTCATGGGTGACTTTAATTTTAGTGGAATAAACTGGTTGAACAAAACAGGGAATAGTGAAGCAGAAGATTTTCTAGAATTAATTGACGATTGCTTTCTTACGCAACACATTAAGGAACCAACACGGGGAAATAATATTTTAGATTTAGTGTTAACTAACAGGGAAACACAAATTAATGACATCGAAATAGGGAGTGAGCTAGGGAACAGTGATCACAAAGAAATCAGATTTAGCATAGAATGGAATAGACCTGTAGGAGAAAATTCTGTTAAAGTGCCAGATTTTCGAAAAGCTGATTTTAATAGCCTAAGAAATTTTTTGGGTCAAATTGATTGGAAAGTCTTGGGTATGGGGTGTGGGCCGGTCTTGGAGCGAGACATGAACCCAGCGATAGGTGATGTAAATGGGGATTTCGATGTGGATTCAATATATAACTTATTTAAGAATATTCTAAACAAAGCACAGGAACGTAGTATACCACACAAATTGAATAGATCGATTACTAATGACCCAAAGTGGATAACAAAGAATTTGAAGAACCTTATAGGTAAAAAGAGAGCTTGGTACAAAAGGATTAAAAATGGGGAGGTCACTTTAGAACAGGAATTCGTACAACTGGTTAGAAATGTTAAAAAAGAGATAAGGAAAGCAAAAAGAAACTATGAAGTTCGTATAGCAGGGCAAGCAAAGACAAATCCTAAAGGGTTTTTTCAGTTATATCGAACTAAGACTAGGGAAAGGATAGGTCCATTAAAAACTGAGACAGGTCAAATAACAGATAGTGATGAAGAGATGAGTAGTATTTTTAACAAATATTTTGTATCTGTATTTACTAAAGAGGAACTTAACAATATGCCTTCAGCCGAACAAGTCTATGTGGGTGGGGACGAGGACAGGTTGACGAGTTTAGCAGTTACCAGGGAGGATGTTCTTAAACAAATAGTAAAACTCAAACCAAACAAATCCCCAGGGCCGGATGAAGTGTTTGCCAGGGTGCTGAAAGAATGCAAAGAGGAGCTTTGTGACCCACTGTCAATCATATTTAATAAATCAATAGAGTCAGGCAGAGTGCCAGAGTTTTGGAAAGTTGCTAATGTGATACCAGTTTTTAAGAAAGGAGATAGATCACTTGCGTCTAACTATCGACCAATTAGCCTAACGTCTATTGTGGGAAAGTTACTCGAATCTATAATAGCAAATAAAATTCGTCTTCATCTTGAAAAACATAAATTAATAATTGAGTCGCAACATGGTTTTATAAATGGCCGTTCATGTTTAACAAATTTGTTATCTTTTTATTCTAGCATAGTTGAGGCAGTTGATAGTGGTAAGGATTGTGATGTTGTGTACCTTGACTTTAGCAAAGCTTTTGATACAGTGCCACATGAAAGACTGATTAAAAAGATAGAGGCTCATGGTATTGGGGGTGCTATATTAAGCTGGATTAGGGCATGGCTATACCAAAGGAAACAGAGAGTTAGTATAAATGGAGTCAAGTCAGAGTGGGAAAATGTTGTAAGTGGAGTGCCTCAAGGCTCTGTCTTGGGACCTCTGTTGTTTATAATATATATAAATGATTTAGATTCAGGTTTGAGTAGCAACATTTGCAAATTTGCCGATGATACGAAAATCGGTAGGGAAATTAATTCGGAGGAGGACTCACTATCACTTCAAGTTGATCTAGATAAGGTTTTGAAATGGTCAAAGGACTGGCAGATGCAGTTTAATGCTGATAAATGTAAAGTTCTGAGGCTAGGTAATGATGATAGAGTTACAAGATACGAGCTAGATGGTGTTGAGATTGCGAAAGGGATCTGGGAGTTATAATTAGTAAGAATTTAAAACAAAAGGATCAATGCATGAATGTTCGTAATAAGGCAAATCGGACACTCGGATTTATTAATCGCAGCGTTAGTAACAAGACACCTGGTGTGGTTCTCAAGCTATATCTTGCTCTTGTTAGGCCCCATTTAGATTATGCAGTTCAGTTTTGGTCGCCATATTATAGAATGGATATAAATTCACTTGAACGTGTCCAGCGTAGGATGACTAAGTTAATTCCCCAAATTAGAAATCTTTCATATGAAGAAAGATTAACAAAGCTTAAGTTGCATTCACTGGAAAGGCGAAGAGTTAGGGGTGACATGATAGAGGTTTACAAGTGGATGAATGGACATAACAAAGGGGATATTAATAGGGTATTAAAAGTATCAACACAGGACAGAACGCGAAACAATTGGTATAAATTGGATAAGTTTAGATTTAGGAAAGACTTGGGTAAATACTGGTTCAGTAACAGGGTTGTTGATTTGTGGAACCAATTGCCGCGTAACATTGTGGAGGTGGGGTCCCTTGATTGTTTCAAGCATGGGTTGGACATGTATATGAGTGGGAATGGGTGGTTATAAATAGGAGCTGCCTCGTATGGGCCAATAGGCCTTCTGCAGTTGCATTTGTTCTTATGTTCTTATGAGTAGCAACATTTGCAAATTTGCCGATGATACGAAAATCGGTAGGGAAATTAATTCGGAGGAGGACTCACTATCACTTCAAGTTGATCTAGATAGGGTTTTGAAATGGTCAAAGGACTGGCAGATGTAGTTTAATGCTGATAAATGCAAAGTTCTGAGGCTAGGTAACGATGATAGAGTTACAAAATACGAGCTAGATGGTGTTGAGATTGCGAAGTCGGATTGCGAAATGGATCTGGCAGTTATGATTAGTAAGAATTTAAAACAAAAGGATCAATGCATGAATGTTCATAATAAGGCAAATCGGACACTCGGATTTATTAATCGCAGCGTTAGTAACAAGACACCTGGTGTGGTTCTCAAGCTATATCTTGCTCTAGTTAGGCCCCATTTAGATTATGCAGTTCAGTTTTGGTCGCCATATTATAGAATGGATATAAATTCACTTGAACGTGTCCAGCATAGGATACCTTACCTTGAGGTTACCTTGAGGTGCTTCCGGGGCTTAGCGTCCCCGCGGCCCGGTCATCGACCAGGCCTCCTGGTTGCTGGACTGATCAACCAGGCTGTTGGACGCGACTGCTCGCAGCCTGACGTATGAGTCACAGCCTGGTTGATCAGGAATCCTTTGGAGGTGCTTGTCCAGTTCTCTCTTGAACACTGTGAGGGGTTAGCCAGTTATGCCCCTTATGTGTAGCGGGAGTGTGTTGAACAGTCTCGGGCCTCTGATGTTGATAGAGTTCTCTCTCAGAGTACCAGTTGCACCTGTTTTTCAATGGGGGTATTCTGCACATCCTGCCATGTCTTCTGGTCTCATGTGATGTTATTTCTGTGTGCAGGTTTGGGACCAGCGCCTCTAATATTTTCCATGTGTAAATTATTATGTATCTCTCCAGCCTGCGCTCAAGGGAGTACAGATTTAGGCTCTTTAGTCGGTCCCAATAGTTTAGATGTTTTACCGAGTGGATTCTAGCAGTAAAGGATCTCTGCACGCTCTCCAGGTCAGCAATTTCTCCAGCTTTGAAAGGGGCTGTCATTGTGCAGCAGTACTCCACTCTAGAGAGCACAAGCGTTTTGAAAAGTATCATCATCGGTATAGCATCTCTAGTGTGAAAAGTTCTTGTTATCCAACCTGTCATTTTTCGTGCAGTTGTGACGGCCACTTTATTGTGTTCTTTACAGGTAAGGTCTTCCGACATGAGTACACCCAAATCCTTTACATTGCCTTTTCGTGCTATGTTATGATTTGTCTGAGTTTTGTACGTGGTTTCCGTTTTTATGTTTTCATTTTTTCCATAGCGCATGAGCTGGAACTTATCTTCGTTAAACACCATATTATTTTCTGTAGCCCATATAAAGACCTGATCTACATCTGATTGGAGGTTTGCCGTGTCCTCTATGTTGCCTACTCTCATGAAGATCCTAGTGTCATCTGCAAAGGATGATACAGTGCTATAGGTTGTGTTCTTGTCTATGTCCGATATGAGGATGAGAAAAAGTACTGGAGCAAGCACAGTACCCTGAGGGACTGAGCTCTTAACGGTTGATGGGCTGGATTTTATTTTGTTGACTATTACACATTGGGTTCTGTTGGTCAGGAAATTGTAGATCCATCTGCCTATTTTTCCGGTAATTCTTTTTGAGCGCATTTTATGTGCAATAACACCATGGTCACATTTATCAAAAGCTTTTGCGAAATCTGTGTAAATTACATCAGCGTTTTGTTTGTCTTCCATAGCATCTAATGCCATATCATAGTGGTCCAGCAACTGCGACAGGCAAGAGCGCCCTGTTCTGAAACCATGTTGTCGGGGGTTATGGAGATGCTGTGCTTCCATGAATTTTGTGAGCTTACTTCTTAGCACTCTCTCAAAAATTTTTATGTTGTGCGATGTTAACGCTATCGGTCTGTAATTTTTTGCCTCTGCCTTATTTCCTCCTTTATGAAGTGGTGCTATCTCTGCTGTTTTTAGAATATCAGGAATAACGCCAGTATCTAGGCTTTGTCTCCACAGAATGTGGAGGGCCTGCGATAGTGTTTTTTTACAGTTCTTGATGAATATGGAGTTCCAAGAGTCCGGGCCTGGTGCAGAGTGCATAGGCATACTGTTTATGGATTCTTCAAAGTCCAGTGGGATAGGGTGACGTCTGATATATGATTTGATGTTGGTATCATATCCATGAAAGATTCATTTGGGTTTTCGATCTTTAGTGCATTTAATGGCTCGCTGAAAACAGAGTCGTACTGCTTCCTCAGTAGCTCGCTCATTTATTTGTTGTCATCGGTGAAAGTTCCATCTTTCTTTCGCAGGGGCCCGATACTAGATGTGGTTTTTTATCTTGATTTTGCATAGGAGAAAAAATATTTCGGATTTCTCTCTATTTCACTGATGGCCTTTTGCTCTCTTTGCCTCTCCTGGGTTTTGTATGATTCTTGTAGCTTGAGTTCAATTTTTCCTATTTCGCTACCTAACCTTCTTCGCCGTTCCTGAGATAGGGTGCGACTCTCAAGTTGTTCCGCGATTCGTTTTCTTCGCCTATATAGGGAACGACGTTCTCGTTCCAATCTGCATCTCTTCCTCTTTTTCTTAGGGGGATGCGGTTTGTACATATTTCTAGTGCTACTGAGCTTATTTTTTCCAGGCACTGGTTCAGGTTCGCATTTCTAGCTGTTCTTCCCAGTTTATTTCTGTGAAGTCCTGGTTTATTTGCTCCCAGTTTATCTGTTTATTATTGAAGTTGAATTTGCTGAAATCTCCTCCACCGGGAATCTGGACTGGTTTTGAAGGTCTATTCCCCATGGTTGTCATAACTTCAATTAAGTTGTGATCTGAGTAACAGGTATTTGTAATCATTATGTTCCTGATCAATTCATCATTATTAGTGAAAATGAGGTCCAGCGTGTTCTCCTTCCTAGTTGGTTCTACTATTTGCTGGTTTAAGGCAAACCTGTCGCACATCCGTAGCAGGTCATTTGCATGTGCCTGTTCATTAAGGCTACTTCCTGGTATTCTTTCTGATATTACTGTATTAGCCAGGTGCTTCCATTTCAGGTGCCGTAGGTTGAAGTCCCCAAGCAGAATGATGTTCGGAGCTGGATTTATGAGGTTTTCCAAGCAGTGTTCTATTTTCATTAGTTGGTCTTTAAACTGCTGAGGGTTTGCCTCCGGTGACTTATATACAAGGACAATAACTACATTTAGGATCTCTATTTTGATTATCAGCACTTCTACCATATCATTTGAGGTGTTTAGCAGCTCAGTACAGATGAGTGTGTCTTTGATGTATAGGCTGACCCCACCCTGAAGCCGGTGTTTCCTATCACATCTGAAAAGATTGTACTCTGAGATCCATATTTCACCATCATGATAGTCCTTTGTGTGGGTTTCTGTTAGGGCTGCAAACACTGCATTTGCCTCATGAAGGAGACCATCTATAAAGTGAACTTTGTTGGATTTGCGTGTTTTTATACCTTGAATGTTGGCAAATATAAATGATGTTATCGTGGTAGTGGAAGTGCCGGATGCCTTACTTGGTGTTAATATCTGAGGCTCCGGTAAGGAGGCCACTGTGTTTGCGTCCAGGGTGTGTTGTTTTCGAAGTGATTCGTCCAGTTTCGGTAGTGGGGCGGGTGTTGTGTGGTGTAGTACCTGTGTATTCGTTGGTAATGTGTATTCCAGTTGTGGGTATCTCCCTTCCCCTCTGTAATCCTGTAGTGGTTCCATCTGGCTGTTCCTCTCTCTTATATTTTCTACTCTGTTTCTGCCTTCCTCTAAAAAATTGTCAGTAGTGTCATATTGATCTTCCCGTCTATAACGCTGTGTACCTCTCACGTGGAATTCCGGACACTGAAGATTGTAGCATTTTTTGTCCCTAATTGAGGATTGACATAATTTGGGGTGGAAGTATCTACACCCTGTTCCAAACCGGCATGTACCCCTCCCCAACATGTTCCTGCATTTTCGAGGATGCAGAAAATGGCATTTTGTTCCTAATTTTCCATATTTGCATATTCCTTTAGCGTAGAATTTGCAAATGTGTTCCGGTTTTGCGTTTTTCAAGGTATTTATATCTGTGTCTGTCTTGTCTACCTCTTTATTGGAGCCATCTCCGCTTTTCGTCCCAATTCCTTCATTTATGCACTCTGTCTCACTGTTGCTCTCATCGTTTATATTACCTGGCTCTGCAATATTGCTGTTATTATGTACTACAATACCCTCTTCCTCCACATTACTGCTGCGGTTCTCTAAACTATCTGTTCCTGGGTTTTGGTCGTTAACCAATGTTGTCTTTTCCCAGTCCGCATATATCACTGGTAGCTTGTCTGTGAATGGTAATCTCTGTGACTCGGGAATGTTTTTCATCAGTGTAGTTATGTTCTCTAACATTAATCTGTCATTCTTGCAAACCCAGAAAACTCCTTGCCTTTTTGTGCATCCTGGAGATACTTCTGTACATCCCAGGTGGAATCTTATGTTACAAATGCAACACTTAACGCCTACATGACGTTTTCCTAGTGCTCCCGAACACTCGCCACACCTCTCCATTGTCTGATGTATTGTATTGTATTTGTGGTTCACTGTATGGATCACTTGTTGATGTCAGTCCTTTTAACTCTTTATAAAATTATATGTATATATATTTATATGTTTAATATTTATAATATTATATGTATACCGTATATTTGTAATATTATGTATGTTGTTTTGTTCAAAGTATATAGTAGGTACTTAGCGTAGGGTAGCGAGGCTGATCCCCAGTCGGTGCAGGTGACCTCTTGTTGCCCCAGGTAGATGTCACCAGTTTCCAGTTACTCGATTTGTAACCACTGTTGCCGCCTCTTGCCACTATTCTATATTTCTAGTATTCTATATTTATAATATTCTATGCACGATTTTCCTTCACTTCCAACTTATATGTTGTTGTGATACCCGTTCCACTTCACTGTTCCACGAATCACCGTTCACTATTTTTTTATCATACACGCATGTACACAAAGCCTCGTGCACTGGGTCACACGTGGTCTCCCGTTTATTCTCTATTTAACACAAAGTTCTATTGTTAATGACTATTTTTCAATTTTCCAGCGGGTCACTATGCACTTGTTGTCTGTAATCAGTAATCCATGGCAGTAGTCCTAAGAAATCCCGGTTAATGTCACGATTTTGACGGAGCGCGCACGATGCGTCTTCCCCCTCCCTCGACCTCACACCTCACCTCTGCTGAAGACATTGAAAAACTACAAACAGATATTAATAAAGTTTTTGACTGAGCTGCTCAGTACTCACTTTCCCCTTCAGAGCAGGAGTGATTACTGAAATAGAGGGAGTACAGAGATCATATGTGTCATATATATAGACATTATTAAGCACCTAAATTATTGGGATCGTCACTAAGCTCTCCAAATGTACTCACTAGAAAGGAGACAAGAGAGTTATCAAATAATATACACATGTAAAATACTGCAGGGCCAGGTCACAAATCTACACAGTAAAATAACGACTTACTGGCGTGAACAATATGGAAGAAAATGGAAAATAGAACCAGTGAAGAGCAGAGGTGCCATAGGCACAATCAGAGAACACTGCATAAACATCAGAAGTCCGTGGTTGTTCAACACCCTCCCAGTGAGAATAAGAAATATTGCTGGAACAACAGTGGACATCTTCAAGAGAAAACAAAATAGTTTTCTTTAAGGAGTACCAGACATATCGGGCTGTGGTGGGTATGTGGGCCTGCGGGCCGCTCTAAGTAACAGCCTAGTGGACCAAACTCTCACAATTAAGTCAAGCCTGGCCTCGGGCTGGACTTGGGGAGTAGGAGAACTCCCGGAACCTCATCAAACATGAGCTGGGCAGCCAACTCCACATCCCTTGAGCAAAAAAAGGGTAGGGAGTCC
>WNGS01166220.1:25125-61894 GCA_020271785.1 Procambarus virginalis | reverse complement strand
CCTCTCCTACTCTTACTGCCACCTCCTCTCCTACTCTTACTGCCACCACCCTCTCCTACTCTTACTGCCACCTCCCTCTCCTACTCTTACTGCCACCTCCCTCTCCTACTCTTACTGCCACCTCCCTCTCCCACTCTTACTGCCACCTCCCTCTCCTACTCTTACTGCCACCTCCCTCTCCTACTCTTACTGCCACCTCCCTCTCCCACTCTTACTGCCACCTCCCTCTCCCACTCTTACTGCCACCTCCCTCTCCCACTCTTACTGCCACCTGTCATGAGTGCGTGTGTCGAAGACTTTTGTCACAGCTGTGTCTCAGAGGCCTGTTAAGAATTTATTGGTGGTGGACCTTTAAAAGTTGTCTAGTGGAATAGATGATCGTACTTGAGCCTAGGGCAAATCAAGGAGTAAGGTAAACAGTCTAGTACAACGACACAAATTTATATGTATAAAACACACGATATTACACATGAAATATTGTTCCTTACAACACAATGTCATTAGGAAGTTATATAACCCCCCAACTAGGCCCTACATACCCTAAGGCTCTCCGTCCCAAACCAGGAACCGTGCATTCAGCCACCACAGTTATCCACTGATGACACATATTTACACCTCTAGGAAACCTCCACAGGAGGTAAGGTTCGTAACACCCCACCTAAGCTGTGGATAAAAAAATGAGAAATTCATGAATGAATTTCACATAAAATTAACACCTCAAACAGATTTCATAATAATTGTGAAGAAACAGTAAAGGATATATAATAAACAATAGATACACAATAATATATACATTTCTGAGCAATAGTATAACCCTAAGTCACCCCAGGTTTTGGCAATTTAGAAAGTGCATCTGCTACTATATTTAATTTTCCTGGAATATGTTTGATGACCAGATTGTACTCTTGCAATAATAAAGACCACCTTAATATTCTCCGATTGGAATTCTTCATGCTAGCAATAAATGTTAAGGGGTTGTGGTCAGTAAATACTTCATCAGTATTGGCTGATATATAAATGTCAAATTTTTTAACAGCTAGTAATAATGATAAAGCCTCCTTTTCCACTGTGAAGTAATTCTGTTGCCATTTGGTAAATTTTTTAGAATAGTAATGTATTGGATGATTAATATCCTCATCATCTTCTTGCATTAGTACAGAACCAGCACCCCAATCCGAAGCATCTATATATAGTTTGAATGGCTTAGAGTAGTCAGGAGTAGCTAACACTGGACCAGATGATAACATTCCTTTTAATTTAGTAAATGCATCCTGACATTCCTGAGACCATCTAACCTTTACATTTTTACATAGCAAGTTTGTCAAAGGAGCTGCAATTGCTGCAATTTTTTTTACAGAACTTCCTATAATAAGCACACATTCCTAGATATCTTTGCACCTCCTTCTTGCTAGTCAACACTGGATACTCTAATATATCATTTATTTTATTTTTAGTGGTAACACCTTCCTATTTCCCACTTCATATGCTAAATAAGAAATACTAGCTCTAGCAAAAGCACATTTGTGTAAGTTTACAGTTAAATTAGCCTCCTTTAAGCATTTTAATAGTTTAGCCAAACCTTTCATATGGTTCTCCCAAATTATTGTGATAAATTACAATATCATCCAAGTAAGCTCTACATTATGGTATGTCTTTTAACACTCAGTTCATAAGACGCTGGAAAGTTGCCGGGGCACTTTTCAGCCCAAAAGGCATTACAGTGAATTCATACAACCCATCTGCAGTTATAAATGCACTCATCTCCCGAGCTCTTGGTGTAAAAGGAATTTGCCAGTACCCTTTTGTCAAATCTAGTTTGGTTACAAACTTGGCTTTACCAACACTGTCTATGCAAACATTTAATCTAGGTATTGTAAAGTTATTATCAACAGTCATTACATTTAACTTACAGTAGTCAATGACCAACCTGTGAGTTCCATCCTTCTTTGGAACCAAAATACATGAACTACTCCAACTGCTGCTGCTAGGTCTCACCAATCCATGTTGAAGCATGCAGTCGACTTCTTTCCGGATGAGATTCAACTTGGTAGGGTTGACTCTATATGGGTGTGACTTGACTGGTTGGTTGTCTGCCACCTCGATGTCGTGGTGAATAATCGTAGTCTGGGTGGGAATATCGCCAATGATGTCTGCATGAAAGTCAGCAACTGCTCCAAGTCCTGCTTCTGCTCTGATGACAAATGTTCCACCATTTTCTGGACATTAGCCAACCATCCCCATTGCTAAAATAAGGTACTTGAGCATTAGGTACACTATTAAAATCACATTCCCCATTATTCTCATCTACATGGGCTACACTAAGCACCTGGTTGGTATTGGTAGTTCCCTTCTGTGTTAGTTTCATCCTATTCACATGCACTACTATTTCCTTTCTCTTAAGGTCAGGTGTTTGGATTACATAATTGGTGGGACTGAGTTTCTTTATCACTGTATAAGGACCTTGGAACCTATGCAACAATGTTGGTCCCTGTCGGGCCATTAGTACCACCACTTTATCACCTGCCTCAAAATGTCGTTGCTTTGTCTTTTTATCATACTGTGCCCTCATTTTTCCTTGAGCTTCTTTAAGATGAATTGAGGCTTTAGCCCTGTTTTTATTTAACTTGTCTTGTAATGTGTCAATATGGTTTACCTGCACAACACTCTTCGGATTTCCAACCAACTTACCTCTTAAGATGGTTAGTGTGTTTCTCACCTCATGGCCAAAAAGTACTGAGTTGGGTAAACACCCCAGGGACTCCTGATAAGTATTCCTTAGTGCCATGAGCATCAGTGGAAGACCATCATTCCAGTGTCTGCCAGTTTCCATGCAACTGGTTCTCAGCATTTGTTTAAGAGTTTGGTGCATCCTTTCCAAAGCACCTTGGCTCTCAGGATTGCAAGTAGTGGATATCTTATGGAGGATGCCAAACTCCACACAAAACTGCTGAAAACCTTTGGAAGTGAAATTGGGACCATTATCAGTCAGTATTACTTTCGGTAAACCAAAAATAGTACAAAATTTCATTATGTGCCTTACTACCACTTTCGTTGTAGCATTTCTCACAGGGAATGCCTCAGGAAAGCGTGTAGTCTGACACATCATGGTGATGATATACATATTACCACTCTTGGTTCTAGGCAATGGGTCTACTACATGAACAATAATATGGGTAAAGGGTTCCTCGGCTACCACAATTGACTGTAAAGGGGCTTTTGGTATTAGCTGGTTTGGTTTGCCAGTTTTTACACATACTGGACATTCATTACAATACTGGATGACATCTTTCTTTAATCCAGGCCAGGTAAAGTACTTGCTTATTTTATTATATGTTTTTGCAATACCCTGATGAGCGCTTATTGGTGAATCATGGGCGACACTTACCACTTTTCTCTATAACCCCTCGGTAGTACTACTTTATTAACTACCTCCCAAGGGTGTAACACAGGTGAGCTCCTAGGTCTCCACTTCCACATCAACACCTCTTTAGTGTAGTAATAAGTCATAGCCTCCGATTCTGCTTCTAGTTCAGTTACTGCCTTATTATGCAATGTAAGATCAGTTCTTTGCTGATAAATAAAATTTGATTTTGATCTCAAGTCTGAAGAGCCAGATGTGGTAACTGGACTACACTCTCCCCTACCCCTTTTCCTAGGTGGTTTGGTGGAGGTGCTCCCCATCCTGTTCCCATCTGCTTCTTCCAACTTGGCCATAAAAGTGTCACAAAGATCCACTTCACTATTTCATTTGTTAACGTCTAATTTTGTCTCCTGACTTACATTATTGGGAGTTTGTGATATTCGAGACTCTGATTTTGACTGGGTCACGGCACATGCTGGGTACATTACCTTGTCCTCAGGATCTGTCCGTGCCCTAATCACCTCTGGCTTAGTTAGCATTATTGGGTGGTCATCTCTTTTAACTCGATTACCAGCAAGATCATTCCCCACAATTAGATCAATGCCAGCAACTGGTAATTTAGGACTAACACCTACTAAACTTTTGCCTTTAATAAAATCACAGTCTAGGTTTACTTCCCTCAAGTGTAGTCTGGAAATCTCCTGTGATTCCCTATATAATCATTACCTCCCCAGTCTCTGTAGACTGTATATATTGTAACACACTCTCTAATAATAAAGATTGGGATGCTCCTGTATCCCTCAAAATTTTAACATCATGCCACAAACCATTTGCACACTGTAATTTCACCTTTCATATAAACTCTCCAAAATGATTATAGCAAGGACTTTTTCCCCATTATTTTTCCTACACATTTGGTTTTCCTCCCCTCACACACTGTGAGTGCCTTAAGCCTCTTTTTTGGGTGAAGGAACCAACAACTCTTTACAACATGACCCTTCCTATGGCAGTAGGAACACTGTTTCAACTCAGGGTGAGGCTTATTACTGGTGTGATCCTCTTTGGGTTTCACATTGCTCTCTTAACCACCTGGCACCTATGAAAAAGTGTTTCCTTGACCTGCTGTTGGGTACATGTGGGACCTAAATCTGACTGAGGAGTTTAGTGCTCGTCCAGATCCTTGCCTATTTGATTGAATTTTATTTTTAAAAGCTACTTTATGTATCAATTCATATTCATCTGCTAATTTAGCCAACTCATAAATATCTCTGGGTAATTTCTTTGTAAAATACCCCACTCTTACTGCCACCTCACTTTCCCTTTCTTACTGCCTCCTCTCGCTCCCACTCTTACTTCCCCCTCCTCTCCCACTCTTAATGCAATTCCCTCTCACATTCTTACTGCCACAATTCACTTTTTCACACCATTAGATTATAGTCACAGAGGGTCAGGGAGTGGGTGAGAGTCAGGCTGGGTTGAGCTCTGGCTCTTTGGTCCCGCCTCTCAACCGTCAATCAAAAGGTGTACAGGTTCCTGAGCCTATTGGGCTCAATCATATCTACACTTCAAACTGTGTATGGAGTCAGCCTCCACCACATTACTTCCTAATGCATTCCATTTGTCAACCACTCTAAAAAAGTTTTTTCTAATATCTCTGTGGCTCATTTGGGCACTCAGTTTCCACCTGTGTCCCCTAGTGCGTGTGCCCCTTGTGTTAAATAGCCTCATTTTATCAATCCTGTCGATTCCCTTGAGAATCTCGAATGTGGTGATCATGTCCCCCCCTAACTCTTCTGTCTTCCAACGAAGACAGTTTAATTCCCGTAGTCTCTCCTCGAAGTTCATACCCCTCAGCTCGGGTACTAGTCTGGTGGCAAACCTTTGAACCTTTTCCAGTTTAGTCTTATGCTTGACTAGATATGGACTCCATGCATGAGCCGCATTCTCCAGGATTGGTCTGACATACGTGGTATATAATGTTCTGAAAGATTCCTTACACAAGTTTCTAAAGGCCGTTCTTATGTTAGCCAACCTGGCATATGCTGCTGATGTTATCCTCTTGATATGAGCTTCAGGGGACCGGTCTGGCGTGATATTAACCCCCAGGTCTTTCTCTCTCTCTGACTCTTGAAGTATTTCATCTCCCAAATGATACCTTGTATCTGGTCTCCTGCTTCCTACCCCTATCTTCATTACATTACATTTGCTTGGGTTAAACTCTAACAGCCATTTGATCGACCATTCCTGCAGCTTGTCCAGGTCTTCTTGAAGCGTCAAGCTGTCCTCCTCTGTCTTAATCCTTCCCATAATTTTGGCGCCGTCAGCAAACATTGAGAGGAATGAGTCTATACCCTCTGGGAGACCATTTACGTATATCAGAAACAGGATAGGTCCGAGTACAGAGCCCTGTGGGACTCCACTGGTGACTTCACCCCATTCTGAGGTCTCACCCCTCACTGTAACTCTCTGCTTCCTATTGCTTAGGTACTCCCTTATCCATTGGAGAGCCCTACCAGTTACTCCTGCCTGTTTCTCCAGTTTATGCATCAACCTTTTATGGGGTACTGTGTCAAAGGCTTTCCGACAGTCCAAAAAAATACAGTCCGCCCATCCTTCTCTTTCTTGGTTAATCTTTGTCACCTGATCGTAGAATTCTGTCAAGCCTGTAAGGCAAGATTTATTCTCCCTGAACCCATGTTGATGGGTTGTCACGAAGTCTCTTCTCTCCAGATGTGTTACTAGGTTTTTTTTCACAATCTTCTCCATCACCTTGCATGGTACACAAGTTAAGGACACTGGCCTGTAGTTCAGTGCCTCTTGTCTGTCACCCTTTTTGTATATTGGTACTACATTAGCAGTCTTCCATATTTCTGGTAGGTCTCCCGTTTCCAGTGACCTACTAGACACTATGGAGAGTGAGAAGTAAAGTGCTCCTGCACACTCTTTCAATATCCATGGTGAGATTCCGTCCGGCCCAACAGCTTTTCTCACATCCAGCACCAATAAGTGCTTCTTGACCTCATCTCTTGTAATTTCGAACCTTTCCAAGTTCACCTGGTTTGCTGCCTCCTCTCCTAGCGCCGTGACTTCTCCCTGTTCTATTGTAAAGACCTCCTGGAACCTTTTGTTGAGTTCTTCACACACCTCTTTGTCATTCTCTGTGTACCTGTCCTCGCCCACCCTAAGTTTCATCACCTGTTCCTTCACTGTTGTCTTCCTCCTGATGTGACTGTGTAGTAGCTTTGGTTCGGTCTTGGCTTTATTAGCTATATCAATTTCATACCTTTTCTCAGCTGCTCTTCTCACACTAACATACTCGTTCCTGGTTCACTAGTATCTCTCTCTACTTTCTGATGTTCTGTTATTACGGAAGTTCCTCCATGCCCTTTTGTTCAGCTCCTTTGCTTTCATACATTCCCTATTAAACCACGGATTCTTCTTCTGCTTCTCTGTTTTTTCCTGTTGGGCTGGGACAAACCTGCTTACAGCCTCCTGACACTTTTGGGTGACATAGTCTATCATGTCTTGTTCGGACTTGGTTCCGAGTTCTGTGTCCCAATGTATATCCCATAGGAATTTATTCATCTCCTCATAGTTTCCCTTTTGGTACGCCAGCCCTTTGTTTCCCAGTTCTTTTTTGGGGGTGATAATGTCCTAGCTCAACGAGGTACTCAAAGCTCAATACACTATGATCACTCATTCCCAAGGGGGCTTCCAACTTAACTTCCCTTATATACGACTCATTTAGGGTAAATATCAGATCAAGCAAGGCTGGTTCATCCCCTCCTCTCATTCTTGTCGGTCCCTTGACGTGTTGACTTAGAAATATTCTTGTTGCCACATCCAGCAGCTTACCTCTCCATGTGTCTGGTCCTCCATATGGGTCTCTGTTCCTCCAATCTATCTTCCCATGGTTGAAGTCTCCCATGATTAGTAGTCTGGATCCGTTCCTGCTAGCCACAGAAGCTGCTCTCTCTATTAAATTGACGGTGGCCAAGTTGTTTCTATCATATTCCTGTCTTGGTCTTCTGTCGTTCGGTGGGGGGTTATATATGACTACTACTATAATTTTCTGTCCTCCAGTTGCTATGGTGCCCGATATGTAGTCACTGAAACCTTCACAGTTTTGAATTACCATCTCTTCAAAACTCCAACCTTCTCTTATTAGAAAAGCTACACCACCTCCTCCTCTCCCTTCTCTCTCTTTCCTCACTGTGTACTCACCTAGTTGTACTCACCTAGTTGTGTTTGCGGGGTTGAGCTCTGGCTCTTTGGTCCCGCCTCTCAACCGTCAATCAACAGGTGTACAGATTCCTGAGCCTATTGGGCTCTATCATATCTACACTTGAAACTGTGTATGGAGTCAGCCTCCACCACGTCACTTCCTAATGCATTCCATTTGTCAACCACTCTGACACTAAAAAGTTCTTTCTAATATCTCTGTGGCTCATTTGGGCACTCAGTTTCCACCCGTGTCCCCTTGTGCGTGTGCCCCTTGTGTTAAATAGCGTGTCTTGTGTGACAGGCTGTTATATGACAGAACATTATATACCACACACAGGCAAGGCCTGTGTGTGTGTGTGTGCGTGCAGGTGTGTAAACATGTGGACATGTCACTAAACTCTGTAATCCATTTGTGTGGCGTCTCCCTCCACAGATGGGTCCTGTGCTCAGTATCCGGACCACCGAGGCGGGTGGTGGTACAGGTGGTGCAGTCTTTTGTATCCCACGAACATCCACACAGCCATTGCGACAGGTTACTGGATGCCAGGTATGGAAAGCGACTACGTGTATCCTCAGCAGATACAGATGATGACACGACCTCAGAACTTCCCAACTTGTCACCAGTGATTGTTGGTAAGATAAGGTGGTGGTGAGCTGGGAGTGGTGCCTCCCTATTACTGCCTTACCTACCTATTACTGCCTTTCCTATTGGCGCCTTACTTAGTACTGCCTTACCTATTTCTGCCATTTCTACTACTGTGTTAACTAGTAATGCCTTACCTATTACATGTTATTCCTCACCTATTACTGCCTTGCCTATTTGCGCCTTGCCTATTAATGTCTTACTATTACCGCATTACATGTAATAGGCCTTATTACATGTAATAATATCAAGTAATAGCAAGGCCTTACCTACAACGGCCTTGCTATTAGCACCATGCCTATTGCTGCCTTGGCTATTAGCGTATTGCCTATTACAGCTTTGCTATGAGCGTCTTACCTATTTCTCTGTTTATCCATTACTGCCTTGCCAATTAGCACCTTGCCTATGCTGCCTTACCTATTTGTCCCTAACCAGTTAGTGATTTAACTAAAACAACCTTACCTTCTAATACCCTATACGTTAGTGCCTTAACTATTAGTGACTTACCTATTACAACATTACCTGTTACTACCTATCCTATTACTGGGGGTACCAATTACTGCTTTATCCATTACTGTTTTAGTAATTACTGCCTTACCTATTATAGACCAAGTGGGGGGGGGATGGTAAGATGATGGAAGTGGTGAGTGGAAGTGGGACTTTCCGATTAGTGCCTTACCTACTAGTGATTACCTATTGGTGCCTTACCTACTAGTGATTACCTAGTTGTGCCTTACTACTAGTGCTTAACTATTCGTGCCTTACCTATTAGTGCTTAATTTACTATTGGTGCCTTACCTACTAGTGCCTAACTATTAGTGTCTTACATACTAGTGCTTACCTATTAGTGTCCTACTGTTACGGCCACTATGGGTCGTAACTGGGTTCTTGATGGATGGACCTAAGTGATAGTATCCGACCCCAAGACGGTAGTGGCTTTCAAGGAGTTGGCTAGGTAATGCAATAAATGTATGTACAGGTGTCGCTCTCACATAGGACACTGAACACTTCATGACGCTAACACAATGCAGCCTTCGTCAATCTCCGTCTTTCCCCAACACACAGTACCGTTCCCAACCTTACTGGCCACAGTACTGGGAAACACTGGCGAGTCTACCTCTGCCGTGAGCCAGCCTACCGACAGTATCATGAGGTTCCTCTCTGGCCACAACCACTCTCCAGTAAAGTGCTGTCAGAGAACCTCAGTCACGCGATGATTGAGGCCACACCATTGACAAATGCAGGAGTATCGCACCCCTGGCAGGAACCTCTAGCGACGGGCTAGCAACACTCCTCAACAGGCGGTTGTCTCTCCCCTTTAGCCAGTCCCGGTATACGCCGAATTCTTCCACTGCTACTCCACTGGCAGAAACCACACTGTTCCTGGTCAGCGGCAGCTTACTTAGTCGTCAAGAGGGACTAAGTTGGGAGAGTTTAGGCTGCCCAAGGTAGACTGCCTTCCTCAGTACCACTGCTGCCCCACGTCACCTCTGTGGATACAGACACATCATCAGTTATAGGGTACTGGTGAAACCAGGAAGCAACACTTACTCACTCGGATATTGACATTATGCTCATAGCTACAACCACTATGTAGTGATGGCGCTGGTCTTGAATCGCCACATCACCACAGGTCACCCACTATGACCTCACGACCAAAGCAGGAACCTTGAGCCATTTTCAGGAATCAGGCTGTCACCACTAGATGGCGTCGTCCATATGACGTCCGATACTGTGGGGTTAGAGAGCAGACTCACATATGGCGCTGACGTCGCTCCTCCATACTCCGACGATGATGTCGGAGTATGAAAGAGTGTGGTGGGAGGTGTGTTCGTAACACCTCCCACCAAAAAGAATTTGGTTTGGATCACAAGAAAAAAAGAAAATAAACCAAATTAATTAGGATGTCAGACGCGTGACATCGCATCTGCAACCACGTTATTCACTCCTTTGATGTGCTCGATCTGGAGGGAATATTGCTGGAGATGTAGACTCCATCTGGTGAGTCGAAGATTTTTCTGCCTGAACTGGGCGAGGAACTTCAGAGGGTTATGGTCAGATCGTACAAGGAAAGGATGGCCATTACTGGTTAGATATACTTCTAAGTGTTGAACAGAACTGACCAGAGCCTACGTCTCTTTTTAAATGACAGAATAGTTTAGCTGACTGGCGGTAAACTTTTTTGAAATAGTAAGCTACGGGATGTTCCACCCCTTTTGCATCGTTCTGAGATAATACGCGAGGCCATAATCGGAAGCATCTATGGTGAGGATAAACCTATTCTATAAGCTCGGGGACATGAGCAGGAGAGAAGAGATCAAAATCGCCTTTAGACTTTCAAAAGCCTCCTGGCAACTTTTGCCCATAAAATCTTCACACCCTTCTTTAAGAGAATCGTCAGGGGGGTGGCGATAGATGAAAATTGAGGAAAACTTACGGTAGAAACTGGCCATACCAAGGAAACGCAGAATTTCTTTCCTTGTGGACGGTGCAGGATTCTGGATGATTGTTTCTACCTTGCTGGCTTTTGGCACGATACATCCTCCTCCCACCTCGTGCCCTAAAAAGATGACGGAGGTCTTAGCAAACTCAGATTTGTGCAAGTTGACTACTAATCAAGACTGGTGCATGGCCTTAAAGAATTCCTCTAAGTGACGTAGATGACCCAACTTACATCATACATCAAGACACCATCGATATAGACCATGGTATTTCCTACGTCATGCAACAATATACCCATCAACCTCTGGAAGGTGGACGCTGCATTCTTTGTTGCGTGCGTTGCGTACGTTCCCAAACGGCATCACCTGGCATTCTGGAGTCACAAACGCGGAGATGGGTTTGGCTCACTCCGTGAGGGGAACTTGCCAATAGCACTTAAATAGGTCGAACTTTGTTAGATAACGAGCTTTACCTATGGCATCAAGACACTCCTCTACTCTTAGAAGAGGATAGGTATCTGCTACTGTGACCTTATTAACCTGACGATAATCAATACATAATCGGTATTCCTTACCGGGTTTGGGCACAAGCAGAATAGGGGATGACCATGGGCTTGTGCTCGGGGCTATCAGATGGTGTGGCAACATATACTCTACCTCGTTTTTCACCACCTCTTTCTTCAGAGGGTTGAGATAGTATGGGTGCTGTTTGATCGTCCTGACTCCCTCGTCCAGAATAACGTCATGCTGTAGGCCAGATGTTCATCCTGGAGCATCTCTGAAGACATGTCTTGTATTGCTGGATTAGTTTCACCAAGGACGGTTGGTTTCCTCCGGTTACATGCGTCAACTTTGTTAGCAAATTACATAAGATCTCCAATTTAGTCAGTACCTTTTCAGCCTCCTCCATTATCTCTTTGTCATCTTCAGTCGTCACCATGGTTATTGGGCGAATATCATGGCCCTGCTACTTCTTAATCATGTTGAAGTAGATCAATGCTTCTTTCTTCCTACGATTAGGCTGCCAAGAATATAATTTTTACAGGTTACTTTCTTCAAGACCGGATAAGGACCTACGAACTTGGCACTTAGACTCCCTGTCACCGTAGGAGAACATACCAACACTGGATCACCTACCTGAAAATTCCTTTGCTTTGTTCTCTGATCATACCTGCGCTTGGTGGAGGCCTGGGTAACCACTAAGTTTCTCTTGGCTATCTCCCAATGCAGAAAACAACTTGCCTTTGTTGGTAGACAGCCAGTCAACAGCGTCTAAGTCGTTTTCCTGGTTCAGCCAATGGTCCCATACTACTTCCAGTGGACCTCTTACAACGTGGCCATAAACCATTTCAAATGAGGATACACCCAGGGATTCATTGGGAACGGATCTTACCACAAATAGGAGGTAGGGTAGGTCTTCAACCCACTTGCTCTGCCGTTCATAGCAGTATTTCCTCAGCATGCCCTTCAGTGTCTGGTGGAACCGCTCTAAAGCTCCTTGCGACTCGGGGTTGTAGGCACAAGATGTAATCTGTCGGATCCCAAGGGCGGCAATCAGTTGGCGAAACAAACAAGATGTAAAATTCGTTCCCTGATCCGTGTGGATGATCTTTGGGGGACCATATCAGGAGACGAACCAGAGGAGATGTTTCACAATTACCTTCGGCGTGATTGTCTTCAGGGGGATTGCTTCTGGGTACCTACTAATCCGATCTAGTATAGTGAGAAGATACTGCACCCCAGATGTAGAAGGCGGAAGATGGCCTACTATATCAAGAATGAGGTGCTCGAAGGGCTCACCTATAGAGGGTATCAGACAGAGGGGAGCTTTGGGGAGAGGGTAGTTCACTTTTCCTTCTATTTGGCATTCATGGCAGGATTTACAGAAACGTTGTACATCCCTCTTCATCCGTGATCAGAAGCAACACCTAGCCAGGCGATGAAAGGTTTTTGAAATCCCACAATGCCTGGCAAATCGGTCGGCATGAGCTGTGTCTAACAGCTTAGCTCGGAACACAGCAGGGACGACTATCTGCTTACCTACCTCAGTAGACTGGGGGATATTTCGGTGGGCACCTTCTACACAGTACTTCATTTGACCAGAAATACTGGAGACCTCCTTTCGCAGGGGACTCCATGGTATCTGCCAGTACCTGTACTTGAGGGTCCTTCTTCTGCTCTTCTATCAGACTCGGTCGGGCCCAATGTTCGGGTATAGTCGTCAGGGCCGGCGAGGTTAGTGAAAGGCTACTCATAACCTGTGGGGTAGATAGAGGGTCAAACAAGGCATTTAAATCCAATGGTACCTGGGATTATGCCTGGGATCTCGTTTGCACGGCTACTACTGGGCTCACTTCTTCGTATACCGGATCTTCCACTACTAAGGGATGGTTATATATTAAACCTAAGGCCAAGTCGTTGGCCAAGATAACCTTAATCTCTTCTATAGGATGATTGTCCACCACTGCTAACGTACACTTGCCACAGAAGTACAGTGACTCTAGATGTACTTGTACTAAAGGGGCAACGTACAAAGTCAAGGGAAACCCGCCTAAAATAACCTTTTGCTTCCCAACAATAAATACTCCCTCGGGTAATGATGTTTCCAAAATCGGAGACTGGGCAGCTCCACTGTCTCTGAGTACTACCACGGGCTTACCTGAGTGGTCATTTGATACATACACTTGGGAAGTGTACTGGGCAAACAACTCAGGTTTCTTCTTCTCTAGTGACAGGTTAGCACTTACAACTCACCAGCATTACTTCCCACCGTGGGTCGTTTCCTGTTTTGCCTCGACATTTAGCAGCTATGTGGCCTGTTTGCCCACAGGTCCAACATACTACATTTCTCTTAGTAGAAGAACTGATCCTTCTAGGACTACCTGGGGTGGTTTTGGCGGCACCTCGTGGAATGGTTTTCTCCTCCAGTTTATGCTTCGCTGAGTATTTCGGGTAGCTCTTTGGGACATACCTAGTAGAAGGCCTATGAGTCAGAATATACTCTTCGGCCATAGTGGCTGCTGCACTCAAAGTTTCTACTTTCTGTTCTTCTAGGTATGTCTTGAGATCTCCGGACAGGCAATCTTTGAAGCCCTCCAATAGTATGAGCTGCTCAAGTTGCTCCTTCGTCTCCACCTTTCGAGACGCACACCATTCATGGAAAAGCCCTTCCTTGATATTTGCAAACTCCGTGAAGGTGTGCTCAAAAGTCTTCTTCAGGTTCTGTAACTTCCGGAACTGGAAGCTTCCGGCACCAACTGGTAAGCCATCAGCACCATCTTCTTCACAGCGTCGTAATCACTGGCGTCATCGACCGACAATGTGGACTAAGCAATTTGGGCCTTCCCTGTCAGGACGGACTGGATCATGATGGCCCAATTCTCCTTTGGCCAATCCAATGATGCGGCTACCTTCTCGAAGGCAGCAAAGAACTTGGAAACTTCTTTTTGATTGAATTTTGGAACCATCATAATGTTCCTCACTGGATCGAAACTACGAGTTTCCCTCCTACCTGCTAACTTTAGCACTTCCAATTCGTGTTTTCTTTCTTTCATCTTTTCTTGTCTTTCCTTCTCTTCTCTTCTTTCTTCTCTTTCTCGCTCTTCTCGTTCTTTCTCTCTTCTTTCTTATCTCTCTCGTTCCTCTCTTCTTTCTTCCCTTTCTATTTCCAAACGTTTCATTTCCCTTTCCTTCTCTTTCATTGCCATTTTCTTCTCTCTAATTTCTTTTTCTAATTCAAGTTTTTTCCACTCTATTTCGCGATTGATCTCTAACGCACGCATTTTCACAGTTAACAAGCTTATATTAAGTTCACTTGTATCACTTTCACCATCACTTCCTTGGTCTTCCTTTTCCATGTAGTCAAGATACTCTACTGGGTATCTTGCTTTCCTGCTTTTCCTCAGTGACCCTTTCCCTCTCTCTCTCTCACACACTTTCCGGGAACCTCTACAGGAGAAGAGCAAAGACCAGCTGTTAACAAACATTTAGTATATTAAAACGCACACAACAAAAGATATATAATACAATATTACCACACAACACTGTAAACTGCTACAAACCGGTAGCACTCTCATATCACATCCTAACTTCATCAACTATCTTTTTTTTTTTAGATATATACAAGAGTTGTTACATTCTTGTACAGCCACTAGTACGCGTAGAGTTTCGGGCAGGTCCCTGGAATACGATCCCTGCCGCGAAGAATCGTTTTTACAACCAAGTACTCATTTTACTGTTGAGTTAAACAGAGGCTACAGTTAAGGATTTACGCCCAGTAAATCCTCCCCGGCCAGGATACGAACCCATGACAAAGCGCTCGCGGTACGCCAGGCGAGTGTCTTAACACTACACCACGGAGACTGGATCTACACCAGTCTGTTGCACATCTCTTGGCTTACAATCTACGATTTCCTCTCTGCTTGGGGCTGAAATACATGACACTACAATAATATATCTTCCACCATAAAAGAGTATGAATCTCTGCTTGTGGCTGAAATACCTGGAACATCTACATAATATCCCCAACAAAAAAGAAATAAATCTCTCACCTTACACTGCGTCTTACATGCCAATAATCTCTTAAGCACTCCTCTCATACATTAACGTGTTCACATGATCCTCTGTTCTGCCCCCAGAGGCTCACTACCAATGCATATATCTAGGTCCTCCATAATATGGTAAGGTACTTCTGCAGTTCTCCCAATCTGCTGCAAATGAAGTCCTACTCCAACATCAGTGAAACTCCTCCACCAGCTCCACAAAGAAACGTGTAGCTCCCCTACACTGCTTGAAGTTCAATTCCACAACATGGAGTTCTGCTCTACCTCAGAGTTCAGTATACCTTCTTCTCCAGCCTCGAAGTTCCTCCGTTAACCAGACAAACCTGCAATTCCATTACCATGCCCATAAAATGCTTTCTTAACAAAACATAACTCGTAAACTTATATTCCAGGACTAAATTTCGCCCTCTGACGCCGCTCCACGTCGGCCCAATTGTGGTGGGTTCTCCCCCATCCTTGGGCGAGTCCATACTGGAAACATGTCTTGGCACGACGCTGGGACCTCTGCCTTAGTAACGAAGCTGGGGGCATCTGCCCCTCTGTCGCTCATTGTCCTCCCTCGAGAGAGGATGTAGCACTTCTCCCTCCAGCATGTTCTCTTTTCTCTATCTGCTTATTTTAACTTATTGGAACAATAAAATATATATCCTACATGTATATACACTTGCCGTGATCCCTGGGCACACGATCAGGCATGGACAACCACTGTAACAACTGACAAATGAGTTTACTGCAGAATTCGTAGCTTGCTGTCGCTCAACTCCGGTGCTGAAAAAAATGGCATCCTCTCAGACGTCCAACAAAGTCACTAAATGTCTCCCTCACACAATGAGCTCACACAGCTCTTCTGCTTCTGACTTGAGCTCACACAATCGCCTGGCAGGCTCCACACAGTCACCTGCTTATCCTTCTCCACCTGAGGACACAATGATTTAGAGTTCCACACAGGCACGACCATCTCTAGGCTAGAGGTCGTCTCCAAATCCTCACAAATACCAAATTCAAATATATAAGTTACGTGTGTCATGCCCTTGGCAGCTTCCTCAACAGTCATGCACTGTAGCCAGCACTCAAACACTTCATTCAGGGCCGTATTCTTCAATATTCCTGGGACACTGGAACACACGTCTACCTCTGACTGCGGCCACTCAGATGGTGTTACTGTGACCGCTAGCATCACATAGCGTCACAAACTGTCGACATCTTATTTCCAGTAACATTGAAAAGATACTTATTCTATGCCTGTATTATTAAAACACTCACTGACGTTTATTGCATATGTTTCTCCCACTGACCTCTTAATTTCTGGTCTGGAGAGCAGAATAACTCTCATCAGGTAGACTCGTTTCTCCAGGCTACCTGGGGTCATAACAGTGTATACTATCTCTCTTGGGTACGTTTATGAAATCTACTGATTTTTTGTTTTGTTTTTTCCTTTTATTTTTAAAACGAAAGTAAATACAACATAAAAGGCAACAACATACAAAGTAAAATATCACAGACAAAGAACATACAACAAGAGTTAACACAGAAAACATTGCACACAAAGCAATACAACTCAAAATTGATTTGTAATGGAATTCACAATGTACAATATACAAGAAAAAAAACAGGGTGCCGAAGAACCAGCACAACTAAGGACACCACCAGAACATTAGCACTAAGTGACACAATAACAAAGCATGAAAATGGGAAAAAACTACAAAATAAAGACAGAATAAACAAGGGGTACAAAACAATAATAAAAACAAACCAAAACTAAAATAAAAATAAAGCAAAACATAAAACAAAACAAAAAAAAATTCTTAGAAGGAACTAGATACGCTAAGGAAAATGAAATCCCACACACTACAAGTTTTGAGTATATCAACATAAGTTCCTCACCAACCTCCTTTAAAAACTTGAGTGCACATTTACCCCAGGCGCCCTGCAGAGTCTCAGAGCATATCGACATGAAGCTGTAACAACGTTCTAGGTCTCGGTACTTGGGGATTTTCTGGGTCTCCCTGAAGGTGGCTGCCCCACCTCCCTCCGCTGAGCTGTAAGGTAAATAGGTATCAGCCAATGTAGATGCACAGGTGAATTCCCATACGACCTGTTTACCTTCCCTCCGTGGCTGCAGGGTGACTCCATCTGGGCATTTTTGGCTGTTGTCAGGTCTGCACAACTGGGGTTCCTTTTGTGCTGGATACCCAGCTGTAGCCAAACTTCTCTTGATGATGTCATTGACTGCTTCGTGTCTGGCAATCTTTCCCTGTGTCTTACGACAGATGAGACCATTGCTGCCGTATTAGTCTGCCCGTGCATGGCCGCAAACACACCTGTGTTCGATGGAGATAGGGGCGGCAAGGCGCAGAGCAACACTAATACTTAGGGCCTGATGGTCCAGGCGGGTGCCCAAGGCGGAATTAGGGACTGCCAACAAGAAGTCCCCAGCATGGGGGGCTTGCACAGCTAGGAGACGCGCTCTGTCCTTCTGAGAAGCTGTGTCCAGCAATGTTTTGGCGATGTTCTCCACTATGAGGCTGTCCCATTTGGCCTTGTTTACCGTCGTTTGGAATAGTTGGTCGGGGGTGTGAATTGGCAAGAGTGTCCCACTGACCAGCTCCTTCCAAAAATTTGGGATCAAGAAATATAGATCACGATATATATATACATATATATATATATATATATATATATATATATATATATATATATATATATATATATATATTTTTTTTTTTACAAAATAGAAGGGAGTAGCACCTCTGGCTGGAAGAAGGGGGGACCCATAGCCTCAGAGGAAATCACACATAACGCATTGGAGGGAATGTAGGTCCCCTCCAATACAGTTTCTGTGTGCTTTTCTCCTACCACCCCCTTCCTTTTTTTTATGCTTTATTGTGTATTTAAAGGTTACAAAACATACAAGACAAATGCCTAAAGGTTATGGATCTCTTGAAGCTCCTCCGCTTCCGGACAGGAACCGAGGACGCAGCAAGCATTTCCCCTCTGGATCGCCACACTGAGGCGCTGAAACAAAAAACTGCAAGCCCTTGGGTCTCTGGTGACGTCGATGAGCTTGGAACCCAATTCCTTGAGAAATCCCAAGGCACTCTTGCCCCAGGGGCCATGCATCTCAGACGCTATGGGAACAAAGAGGTATTGGCCTGCCAGTCGCCTGTATTTGAGAGATTTTGCTGTTTCCCTGTGGTTGGCCGCCCCACCTGCTTGATCAGCTCCGAAGTGTACATAGGTGTCAGCCAGGGTGGATACACATGTGTATTCCCACACCAACTGTCTACCCTCCTTCCATGAGTATATGGTGATGCCATCAGGGCGAAGTGCGGGGAAATCCGGGTTCTGGACCCCTAGGATGCGAGGTTCTCTCTCCGCTGGGCACTTAGCTGAGACGAGGCTTCTCTTGATGATGTCATTGACCTCGTTTTGTCTTGCATGCCAGCCCTTTGTGCTTCCACAATGCAACCCATGCAGTCCGTATTGGTCTGCTTCCACCCTGTTGCAAATACACTTGTATTCAGTGTGAATTGGGGCACCAAGGCGGAGGGCCACTGCTACACGAAGGGATTCTGGATCTAGGCGCGTGCCCATTGCTGACATGGGTACTGCCAGGAGGAAGTCTCCTGCATGGGGGGCACGCACTGCTCTGAGGCGGGCTTTCTCCTTGTCTGATGTTGCGGCGCTGAGCATGGCATCAGCTACTTTTTCCACTAGAGGGTGGTCCCAGCCGGACTGTTTGTGTTGTTTTGTTGGCTCTATAATGGTTGCTGGGGCTGCCAGAACATCCCACTGATTTGAACATTCAGTGAAAGCAGGATCGTGTATTCCTGCTGAATCTCTCAAGGTTGCAGGTAAGATATCTCTGACGAGGTCGTGCGATGCATGGGAGGAGGAAAGGAAGGCTGGTAGAGCAATTTGGGAGGCTGTGCGGACACCAAGGCCGCCAAGTCTTACAGGAAGGGTTGCTTGCTCCCACTGAGAGTCGTCCAATGGCAGGTTCAGGACTTTCACCAGCATGGACCTCAGAAGGGTGTCATACACATTTAACTTAGGGCTGCTGTAGGATGGAGAACATCTCAGAAAGTAGGTCAACTTAGGGAGAGACAGGCATCTTGTGAGGAGAAAGAGAGCATCATGGGCATCAATCTTGTCAATCCTGTCCAGCATTCTCTTTAGATCAGTGATTTTTGCAGCCAGGACCTCCTCGATTGCTCGTGGGCCAATGGGGGCACCCAGGAGAGTGCAGTCCGGTGGCTCGACAATGAGAATGTCTGGAAGAACATTTTGTATTTGCCCAGTGATGTCTGGGTTGCGGGAATTATTTCACACTTGGATGCATTGAGAATGAGGCCTAAGGCTGCTCCCTGCTCCTGGATTTTCCTTATATCCTCCAAAATGGTTTCTGGGGTTCCAGCGAGAGTGCCATCATCCAGGTACCAGATGGTTAGATCGCTTGTCAGACTATCACTGACCTCTTTGACAGCTAGGCAGAAAAGGAGGGGTGCTAAGGGGTCACCTTGTTGGACACCTTCACAGGAGTTTATTTCATGCTCCCCAAAAAGGAGCTTAGAGTCCCCACTGTAGCACGATCGGATGAACGGGTAAAGGGGACGGAAATGGTTGTGTACAGCCCTGAGAACAGCGTCTCGTCTGACTTGATTGAAAGCATTTTTGAAGTCAAGCTTTACTAGTGCCTTCTGGTCCGAGAGATCAGCAATGTAAGCCCGCGCTGCGTGTGCTGCAGCTTCACAACCTAGGGGAATCCCAAACCCGAGCTGGTGAGGTTTCAGCAAGGTGGCTGCTTCCTGGCTGATAGATCTCACTGCAGCCTTAGCTACGAGGCGTCGGAGGGTGTTGCCAACGGCAATGGGCCTGATACCCCTATCCTTCTTCTTTAGAGCACAGAGTGCTGCTCCATAAAAGACAGGCCTGATATCCTCAGGGATGCCGCCAGCCAAACACATGTTGGAGAATCTGGTAAGCTCCACTAGAAGGTCCTTTGCAGCATCTCCAAGCACCGGGTTCAGCATTTGTTTGATGTGCTGGGGTCTTAGACCTGTAAAGCCCCCTGCTGAACCTGTTGGGAAAGACATGGCTGCTTTGTACACCTCAGATTCTCGAACAGTCAAGGGTTCTATGCCAGCATTGTTTTCCTGGGGATCCCTGCTGCTGTCGGGGGCTCTGCGTGGGTGTTTGTCTTGAAGAGCCTCTGCTGTCGTGGCGTTCCTGGGGGCAATAGTGTCATCGTTGGTCATGATTCTGATGGCACCTGTGGTATTGCCCTCTTCTATTTTCCTGGTGATCTGTGCTCTCATTTTGTGGTTCTCAGATGAGTTATTGTTGGTCGTCCTGCGGCTGGTGTTCTTGGCACGAGGGGGGAGGCGGACCAGGTTGTCTGCTCTGGGAAATTCATTAAGTGCCCTGATTACAGAGGTTGCTAATGACTTGTCTCTCCTGGGCGGTAATGCTAGGCATGCATTCCCAAATAGAAGGAGATTGTGCCACGATCCAGTGGTTCTGGGAGCATTGTTGACCTTTGTCAGCAGACTGGTGAGTTTGGCTGCTGCTTGGTGACAGGCAGCCTTGGGGATGTGGGGCAAGGTCCTGGTGGACGTCGCTTTGACTGCTTCAAGCAGATTATTTGCTGAAATGAAGTTGAGGGAGGTATTGTTCCTCGATCCTGCAGCAGGTTGTCCATCGTCGCTGCCCCGGGGCAGGCGCCTAGACCCTAGACAGCCACCTGAATTGACAGTATGATAGCGGACAGTTCCATTTGAATTGAGACGATACCGTCTGTCACACACTTGACAGTTTCCTCTTGGGAGTTCATCTTCTTGGCTGGAAAGAGGCTGTGTGTCAGGTGCGACATGTGCCATGCCTAGATGTGATGACGCCTGGCTGCCAACTGAGTGCACCCTCTCCTTCCCAGGTGGAGAGTAACACGGCAAGCATTATACTCTCCTGGGGCAGTTGGGCATGGCCTTTTCAGTTGTATCTAGTCCTGGGGACCATTCAGGCATGTTTGCATATATATATATATATATATATATATATATATATATATATATATATATATATATATATATATATATATATATATATATATGTCGTACCTAGTAGCCAGAACGCACTTGTCAGCCTACTATGCAAGGCCCGATTTGCCTAATAGGCCAAGTTTTCATGAATTAATTGTTTTTCGACAACCTAACCTACCTAACCTAACCTAACCTAACATTTTCGGCTACCTAACCAAACCTAACCTATAAAGATAGGTTAGGTTAGGTTAGGTAGGGTTGGTTAGGTTCGGTTATATATCTTCGTTAATTTTAACTCCAATGAAAAAAAATTGACCTCATACATAATGAAATAGGTAGCTTAATCATTTCATAAGAAAAAATTAAAGAAAATATATTAATTCAGAAAAACTTGGCTTATTAGGCAAATCGGGCATTGCATAGTAGGCCAAAAAGTGAGTTCTGGCTACTAGGTACGACATATATATATATATATATATATATATATATATATATATATATATATATATATATATATATATATATATATATATATATATAATATATATATATATATATATATATATATATATATATATATATATATATATATATATATAT
Source organism: Procambarus virginalis (assembly GCA_020271785.1). Lineage (NCBI taxonomy): Eukaryota > Metazoa > Arthropoda > Malacostraca > Decapoda > Cambaridae > Procambarus > Procambarus virginalis. Next base: position 40,025 of record WNGS01166220.1, on the reverse strand, counting down.
ATATAATATATATATATATATATATATATATATATATATATATATATATATATATATATATATATATATATATATATATATATATATATATATATATATATAAATGAAATGGAAATATTCGTTTGTTCAAAATCGCTAATCTCCGAAAGTTCTTCACCGATTGCTTTAAAATTTTCACACAATGTTCCATTCTCATCAAAGCGGGTTTTTATATATATACTATATAGATGTCACGTCTGTGACTGTAAAAAAAAAAAAAACATGCTTTCATGAAAAACTGTGTTTTTCATGTGTTTTTATGTGAGTGAAATCTTCGAAACCTCTTTACCGATTGCTTTGAAATTTTGACACAACTTTTGCATTCGAATAGGCATGTCTTTTTATATATCTACTATATACATGCCTTACATGTGACAGGAAAAAAACACGAGTTTTTTTTTTAAACAGCGCCATCTGTTGGACGTAAGAGCAACACACGCTGTATTCTCCGAAAGTTCTCCACCGATTGCTTTGAAACTTTGACACCACGTTGCATTCGAATACGCTCGTCTTTTTACATACCTACTATATAGATTTACCCTCTGACAGGTAAAAACATGCATTTTTTTTAAAAGCAGCGCATCTGTTGCACATAATAGCAACATGCACTTTTACTAAATATGTCACAATTTCCATTTCAATGTTTCCGATTGCATTGATAAATTTTTATTTTCATATATTTCGATTTATTTTATTTTTTGTTGAATTATTTTGTGTGACATTGCATTTGAATTGAGCTATGTTGTTTACCATACCGTTCATTTCGTAAGTATAAGTATAAATGCCACACCTGTGACAGTTTTTTTTACAGGGATATTCCTGTACTAAGTGTTGCTTGTTTCTGTTTTACTTGGGCGGAGTATGAGTATTTATTACTCGTATGGTCGCTTCAGTAAGATTTTGCCATATGTGTTTAACAACTTCTGCTCTGTTGATTCTAAGTTGAAATCTTAGTGGGTTTGTAACTGTGCACTGTGTTAGATTATGTTCCAGTGGTCTGTCTGGCATTTCTCCACAGTGTTGACATTTCCTCTCATCTTCTGGAACATGTAAGCCTATTTCCCATGCACATGGGTATTCAAGCCTGACGCGATGTATGTGTACTTTTGTTCCTCTACTGCTCCCTTTCATCTAACTAAGTGGTTCGTAGTTGGTTGAATTCTTGTACCAACCCGCAGATCCTGATGTTGCAACTGCTTTGTTGTGGTCACTGTACATCTTTTGCATTGCTCTGTTTCTAATTACTTTCTTAATCTGTGAAAGGCTCTGTTGTATGTAAATGTCTACATTTCTTCTCTTAGTTGCAAGTTTTGCAGCTTCGTCTGCAATGTCATTTCCTATTATTCCCACATGACTTGGCACCCAGTTGATAAGTACCCGTCGGCCTTGTCGTTTGAGTGTTTGCATTAATGATATGACATTTGTGATCAGATGTATGTTATCACATATGTGTTCTTGTTGCAAGATTTTAATGGCGGTTCTCGAATCTGTATGTATGATAACGTGTTGTTGGTGTTCAGCAAGAGCATGTTCCAAAGCCTTTTGAATGGCTAGCATCTCTGTTGGTAAAGTCGAACACCCATTTGAGAGCCTCCAACTATGTACAGAGTTTCCTGCTTTAACTGCAGCTCCGGTTTCTTGTCCCTGCTGGTCCACTGACCCATCTGTGAAGTAAGTGAAGCTGTCGGATGCCATGTTTGCTTCTATATGTGTCTGTGCAATGTTGCGTAGCAGATGAGGATTAGTCTGGTTCTTTTTCCTTCAATAACCATAATTTTAAAGTCTCCTGGCGGAGATTCCCAAGGGGCTGCATGTATTTCGTCGACACCCTTCTCAGTAACTGTGTTTGTTATATCGAATGTATTGATGGTGTTTATCGCACAATGGGTCCACCTGTTGCTATTGGAGGCTCTTCTGTCCAGAGTTAGTGCTCCAGTGATTATATCTTTAAGTGAACTGATTCTAGGTCTAGTCAATATCTTGATCAGCATGCACGCAGCAATCCCTTTTACCCTTATTTCAATCGACGAGAGTTTGGTTTCTAGTCCTAGGTTCAGTATTTTAATCCATCTGGGAGCTCCTATTATGATTCACAATGCATCGTTTTGAATAACTTCAACGTTTGCCCACTAACCAGGAGAAAGAGTGAGTAAGGCAGGCGCTGCATAATCAATTAGGGAACGAACGGCGTGTATGTAAAACATTCTTAACACTCGGTGTCCCTGTTCCTAGATGGGGCCCTGTGATTGCTCTCATTTTTTTTAGTCGTGATTTTGCTTTCTCCTTTAGATATTGAATTTGCTTGTTGAATGTCATTTTAAAATCTACCCACACTCCGAGATATTGATAATGTGTAACCCTTGAAGGTTAATGTCTTGAATGCGTAGGTGCCTGTCTGGAGTGTTGCCGCCTAGTCTCATTGCCTTTGACTTTGTGCAGATATTTTTAGCCCTAAAACGCTGCATTCAGATGTTACTTTATCTAATGCACCTTGTGCTTTATCGAGAAGTGAAGGACCTGTAATGACTAATGCTATATCATCAGCATAGCTTAGCAATTTAACCCCTTCTGTAAATGTCATGGTAACACGTTTTTCCATAAGGATGTTAAAAAGACTAGGACTGAGGACTCCTCCTTGTGGAGTCCCATTCTCATGCTAGCGGTAGTCCGACACTTGTCCTTGCAACTTTACTCTGGCATACCTGTGACTTAAGTAATCTTGAATCCATGCTAGCATATTTCCCTTTACACCTTTTTTAACTAAGGTGTGTAAAATTGCTTGCGGGCTTGCAAGTTTGAATGCTTTTTCTAGATCAAGGAAGATCACTATAGCTGGACCTGAGTTAACTGTTCCTAGTAATGTTGCTATGCAGTTGGAAGTACCTACTCCTCTAGTGAAGCCAAATATGTGTCTATGAAGGTCACCAGTCTTCCACAGACTGTGACAGGTAAAACTATGCTTTTCTTGAAAAACAGCACCATCTGTTGCATGTAAGAGCAACACACAAATTCTATACTAAATATGTTACAATTCCATTTCAGTGTTTCTGATCGCATTGAAAAATTTAATCTTTATAGATTTTCAGTTATTTTCATTTTGATTTAATTATTTTGTGCGAATTGCTTTGGAATTGAGCTGTGTTGTTTACTATACCGTTCATTTCGTGGGTATAGTTAATTTTTATATTTTTTCATATTTTAATTATATTTTTCAACTGTTTTTCTTATATTTCAGTGATGGGAACATCAGATCATGTGATTTCCCAATTTTCTGATGGGAACATCAGATCATTTGGGAAGGCATCGGACGAGGGACTGGGGAATGGTGGGAATAAACAAATCCACAAGGGCCGTGACGAGGATTCGAACCTGCGTCCGGGAGCATCCCAGACACTGCCTTAATCGACTGAGCTACGACAGGGTAAAGGGGTTGAAACCGAAGTTCTACTGAACTTACTGGATCCCGTAGCCTCTCCGAGGCACAAACCACGCTTTTACACAACCCCCCCCCCCTGCACCCGAGCTATGTCAACAGGCCGTTCTCCCTCTTCGCCGTCTGGATGCTCCCGGACGCAGGTTCGAATCCTCGTCACGGCCCTTGTGGATTTGTTCATTTGATGCATGACGTTATTGTGATCTCTGTATGTGGTGGGGATAACGAGGGGACGAAGGTGTGAGATGGTGGGGAGGACGAGGGAACAAGGGAGGGGGTAATAGTGGGGAACCTTACCTTGAAGTGCTTCAGGATCTTAGCGTCCCCGCGGCCCGGTCGTCGACCAGGCCTGCTGGTTGCTGGACTGGTCAACCAGGGTGTTGGACGCGGCTACTCTCAGCCTGACGTACGAATCACAGCCTGGTTGATCAGGTATCCTTTGGATGTGCTTATCCAGTTCTCTCTTGAACACTGAGAAGGGTCGGCCAGTTATGCCCCTGATGTGAAGTGGAAGCGTGTTGAACAGTATCGGGATTATGATGTTGATAGAGTTCTCTCTCAGAGTATCTGTTGCGGCTCTGCTTTTCAATGGAGGTATTCTGCACATCCTGCCTTGCCTCCTGGTCTCATGTGATGTTATTTTTGTGTGCAGATTTGGGACCAGCCCCTCTAATATTTTCCAAGTATAGATTATTATGTATCTCTCTCGCCTGCGCTCAAGAGATTCAGACTCTAGGACGGGGGAGGACGAGGGGACGGGGAAGTTTGGGATGGTGAGGACGAGGGGATGGAGAATGGTGGGGAGGACAAAGGGACAGGGGAGTGGGGCATTGAGGGAAAGAAGAGGGTATGGTGGAAAGGGGAATGGTGGGGAGCACGAAGGGACGGTGGAGTGGGAAATGGTTGGGAGGCTGAGGAGACGGGTGAGGAGGGAATGGAGGGGAGGACTGGGGGACAGGGAGTGTCCCCCAGTCACAGCCACACATGGGCGGGTACTGCTAGTATATATATATATATATATATATATATATATATATATATATATATATATATATATATATATATATATATATATATATATATATATATATATATATATATATTGTGACGATAATCTCTTATCAGAGATTTAGCCTGCTATTTCTGTCTCATCCCGTCCTCATCAATATACAAGATACGTTTTGTAGTGGCTAAACGTATATATTAAGATAGCCACACGTACCAGCCACTCCCTCCTCCCCCCCACTCCAGCACCTGCTGCACGCACCTGGTCGAAGCGCCGAACCCTTCAACTGCCTAACTAGCGACTTGCGGCCATCCAGCTTCCTCATTGGCCGCCAATTAACACTCCACTCCGGCTCCTCGCCAATCACAAGTCATCGCCAGTTATTGTTGGAGTCCCTTGCGTTTCTGCCAGCCAGAATATTGTGTGCTCTCAAGCTATGAACTCCTAAGTGACTCACCTTGTGTGGTCAAATAGAGGTTTATAGTTAGTGCATATATTCCAGCATTCATATTTTATTTACTTTTGTATGTCAATTCTCCTCCCCATTAACGTAATCTATTTTCATATTTATGTATTTTTTCCACTTGACATTTTTTACCAGTAAGCCAAGATTTTGCATTTGTTTCAATTTGTGTTTTTTTTTTGTTATTAAAATCCAGTTTTTATTATTGTCTTTCATATTTCCGACCTTACCACAGATTACCAATCACGCAGTCATTCTTTTTTTTCTCTTTTTTTTCCTTTTCTTTTTTTTATATATTATATGTGGCCCAGCACTGACACCTGCTAGTTGGAAGACTGCCGACCACCATTTCCAACTCGTTACCGTCACAATATATATATATATATATATATATATATATATATATATATATATATATATATATATATATATATATATGTCGTACCTAGTAGCCAGAACGCACTTCTCAGCCTACTATGCAAGGCCCGATTTGCCTAATAAGCAAAGTTTTCATGAATTAATTATTTTTCGACTACCTAACCTACCTAACCTAACCTAACTTTTTCGGCTACCTAACCTAACCTAACCTATAAAGATAGGTTAGGTTAGGTTAGGTAGGGTTGGTTAGGTTCGGTCATATATCTACGTTAATTTTAACTCCAATAAAAAAAATTGACCTCATACATAATGAAATGGGTAGCTTTATCATTTCATAAGAAAAAAAAATAGTGAAAATATATTAATTCATGAAAACTTGGCTTATTAGGCAAATCGGGCCTTGCATAGTAGGCTGAGAAGTGCGTTCTGGCTACTAGGTACGACATATATATATATATATATATATATATATATATATATATATATATATATATATATATATATATATATATATATATATATATATATATATATATATATATATTAGGGGTGGTAGGAGAAGAAAATATTTGTGTTCAATGAGAATCCACAAGGTCTTGTCAATAATTTAGTGTGCTATGAACATAGTCAACATTTTAACTTGCAAGGTGGAGTCGCTATTACTTTCATATTCCCTTCACTAAGTAATGACAATGTCTTCTCACACACACATAATATCATAAGATAAAATCCCACTTAGGTATTTGTGTATTTTATGTAAACACACAAATACATAATTTTACACTATATTACCTTCAGTTGAGTTACTGTCGGGTGATGAACAATGAACACTTTCCGCCCTCCCAGTTACTGAATTGTGAGCTTCCTCAGTGTAAATGTTCTGAGTCATGTTGAAGAATGTATGTTTATTGCGGTGCTGATAGGTTTTTATCAGCAGGAAGATGAACATGAAGGATCTGTGTGATTAGTTTCTTGGTGGGTTATGTAGGCGTCATGGTGACCGAAGGTGTTGTCTGCCAGGGTGGCAGGAAGTGCTCCTGGTGGGTCATGTAGGCGTCATGATGACCGAAGGTGTTGTCTGCCAGGGTGGCAGGAAGTGCTCCTGGTGGGACATGTAGGCGTCATGATGACCGAAGGTGTTGCCTGCCAGGGTGGCAGGAAGTGCTCCTGGTGGGACATGTAGGCGTCATGATGACCGAAGGTGTTGCCTGCCAGGGTGGCAGGAAGTGCTCCTGGTGGGACATGTAGGCGTCATGATGACCGAAGGTGTTGTCTGCCAGGGTGGCAGGAAGTGCTTGAGATTTTGCTCGTTACATATCGTTGAATAATATTTCACGTTACTTTACACATTTACTTTATTCATTTACTCAATTTTTTCTATTATATACCACTGATATTTCATTCTGTCACAGGTTATGAATCTATATAAATAAAAATGGAAATGTTCGATTGTACATAACCGCTAATGTCCGAAAGTTCTTCACCGATTGCTTTGAAATTTTCACACAACGTTCCTTTTGCATCCGAGCAGGTTTTTATATACATACTATATAAATGTAACGTCTGTGACGGTAAAAAAAAAAAAAAACATGCTTTTCTAAAAAACTATTTTTTTCATGTGTTTTTCATGTGAGGGAAATTTTCGAAACCTATTTACCGATCTTAAATTTTGCCGCAACGTTGCATTCGAATAGGCGCATCTTTTTATATATCTACTATATACGTGCCACACTTGTGACAGGAAAAAAACATGCTTTTTTTTAAAACAGCGCCATCTGTTGGACGTATGAGCAACACACGCTGTAATCTCTGGAAGTTCTTCACCGATTGCTTTCAAATTTTGACACAAAGTTGCATTCGAATAGGCTCATCTTTTTATATACCTACTAAATAGGTGCCACCCCTGTGACAGTAAAAACATGCGTTTTTGAAAAACAGTGTTATCTGCTGCACATAATAGAAACATGCACGTTATACTAAATATGTCACGAATTCCATTTCAATGTTTACAACTGCATCTTCTAGAGGTTATCTTGAGATGATTTCGGGGCTTTAGTGTCCCACGGCTCGGTCCTCGACAAGGCCTCCACCCCCATAAGCAGGCCGTGAAGCTGACTAACTCGCAGGTACCCATTTACTGCTAGGTAACAGGAGCATAGGGTGAAAGAAACTCTGCCCATTGTTTCTCGCCCGCGCCCAGGATCGAACCGGGACAACAGGATCACGTGTCTAGCGTGCTGTATGCTCGGCCGACCGCTCCCTAAGATGATATTGATATGCATTCATAATTTTGTTCATAGATTTTGATTTATTTTATTTTTATTGAATATTTTGTGTGACATTGTGTTGGAACTGAGCTGTGTTGTTTACCACAATATTCATTTCGTATGTATAAGTATAGATACCACACTTGTGACAGGTAAAACTATGCTTCTCTTGAAAAACAGCGCCATCTGTTGCATGTAAGAGCAACACACATGCTATACTAAATATGTTACAGTTCCATTTCAATGTTTCTGATTGCATTGATAANTTCTTCTTCTTGAGAATAGGTGCAGTTTGCATGAAGGGTTAACCCTCCCGATGACTGCACCAGGACAGACGTAAGGAGATGCGTTGACGGTTAGGATGAGAAGAAAGTCAAAAGCGGTAGATGTGATGGGCCGTAGAGAGAGGAGAGGCGGCGAAAACTGAGTCGAACGTTAGAGGAGACACCCCGCACCGGGGGCGGGGCGTCGCGGTCACGGTGGCAGCCACGCACGGCTTAGCAGTGTGTGCAAGACGGGAACTAATACTTCTCCGGAAACTTGTATATCGGAAGCGCAAGCAGTACGCTTCCCAAATCACCCGCTCGTCAACGGCAGCCGGCCACTAGGCAGCGCCCTCGGCTGAGACATCCTATCCGGCACCCGATACACAAACTCCTTCACCCGCGACACCCAGATAGTGGACGAGCACCACGGGATCGGAAGCACCCGGGCATCTCGATAAGGGCCCAACTCCGGACCCTCACAGGGCACGACTCCAGCAGACGGAACCAGGCAATCCCCAGACCGGAGCAAGGAAGGAGGGGATACAGCAGGGGATGCAGGTGCGTCACCGACCCCACCACCGGGCACATGACCCGAGGCCCCCCGGCGCACATCTTTCCGCAACATCACGACGAGGTCCCGATCATCAGGGACAACCCCCCACTGCGGAGATCCAACAGCAGGAGACGCAGGAGGAGAGGCACAGGTAGCAACATCGGAGTCTCGCACAGCACCAACATCCTCGGAGGGGGCGCCAGATCATCATACTCCCCCACCTCCTCCCAAGGCACACCACGAGGGGGAGACACACTCCGAGCCCGCCATGAACGCTTCGAGACAGGTCGCACCACACCACGCCCAGCAGGCCCCGCCGCAGGCACGGCCACCATCTTCACATCCACACAGGTCACACCAGCACTGTCCGAAGAGTCCACAGAGGCCACATCACCCACACTGTCCACATCATCCAGGGAAACAGCCTCAGAACACCGACGCGCACGCTTCTGCAAAGGGATGGAAAGAGCAGAACTACAGTTGTCAGCACACACAGGCACGGCAGGCACCTCTCCCTGCCGAAGCACCCCCTCTAAAACAGCAGAACCCGCATTCCTGGGAGCCGGTATCACATCCACAGGCGGGACATGGACCTCCACCGGGACATCCTGCACAACACGCAGCTCAGGCGACGGCCCAACACCCACACACACCGGCTCAACATCCCCAGGGGCCACAGCAGGCACCAGACGGGTCGTGCAGGCCGTAGAATTCACCTCAACAGGCAGAGCAGCAGACAGGCAATCAGGCGCCGCAGGCACAGTACCCACTCCATCCTCAGAACCGTCCGAAAGTAACAAGGGTGGGAAATCCTCCGCACGAAAAACATGCACCCGACCAGCTGCTCCCACGTCGCACGCTGCAGCCAGATGACCCTCGTGACCACACCGATAACAGGTGCGCGGTTGACCCCGATACTGGCAGTGGAGCGTGTATCCCAACACGGACATCGACGACGGTACACTGCACTTCAGCGACATTGTCAGGGTGCGGGAGCCGTCAAGCATACCAACACAGTGCCCGGCAACGACCCTGTTCCAACGAACACTTAACACTGTCCCAAACCGTTCGAAACAGGAGGTCAAAAAGTAGTCCTGAAATTCGAAGGGGGCACCATGCACCGCCACAGACGTCAAGGTGACACTAAGATTCACTACCTTAACGGAGCCAGCAGTATCAGGGAGAGGGTAAACACGCCCCTCACACCGCTTGAGAAACACCTGAAAGGCAGCCTGGAGGCGGAACTTTACCACAGCACGGTTGCCCTGAAGCAGCTGGATGCCCACCAGGTCCGACAGCTGCACCAGAAGCACGTCCACCAGGGCGACACCAAGCAATGGATGGCCCACTGGTACCGTAAACGCCAGACCAGCCGACAATGTCCTCTTCACTGGGAGGCGAGAAGTCCCCATGGCTAAGCAAACGTCACCCTGTCAGTGGCAGACCACCACCAGCAGGGCAAACCAGCAATCACCCAACGTAAACACTAGCCAGTGCGGAGGGACCTCAGGAGCGTCCGACCTGGCCGGTGGTCACCACGCAACTCCTGATCAACTCAACTCGAGAGTACTACACTGCCCATGTTTCGACCTATACTCATTGCCTCGCCCGGTGATTCTGATTGGCCATCAGAATTCCCGCCGCCGGACGAGCCACGCCGTGCTGGTCATTAACAACCTGCATGGTTGTTAACCTCGTTCCCCTCCCCCCCCCCTTGTAACATTAAGTAAGAAAGATTACTCTTAAGTACCACTACTTATACTCCGATGCGACGCAATAACACGATAAAAGAAACTTCCCGTAACACCCTCCCTCACCACCACCCACAATACCCCTCCACCACCACCACCCACACCACCCCTCCACCACCACCACCCACACCACCCCTCCACCACCACCACCCACACCACCCCTCCACTATTGCCACCCACACCATCATCACCACCACTGCCACCCATACCACCCCACCACCACCCACACTACCCCTCCACTATTGCCACCCTCACCACCCCACCACCACTGCCACCCACACCATCATCACCACCACTGCCACCCATACCACCCCACCACCACTGCCACCCACACCACCTCTCCACCACCACCACCCACACCACCCCTCCACCATCCCTACCGACACCACCCCTCCACCCCTCTACCACCTCTTTCATCTCCTACCATGGACCAGGTACCAGTACCTCAAACTGTGGGTTGCCTGGTACCTCTCACCATCTCCTACCATGGACCAGGTACCAGCACTGCTATCTATATGGCACCTAGTACCATTCACTATCTTCTATCAAATAATACGTACCAGCATTACTACACATGTGGTACCTGGTACCTGTCACCATTTGCTTCCATGTACCAGACACCAGCACTCTATCGTTTAAGGTATCCGATGCCTCCATCTGTACCTTCCTTAGGCCAGGTACTTGCACTGCTACCTATGTGGTACTTGATAACCCTCACCTTCTCCTACCATGCACCAGGTACCAGCTGCTGGTGGACGGGTACCAGGAAGAGAGTACCATGGGGGACGTCCTTGTACGGCACCACAACCTCAGTGGAATGAAGTTCTCCACCATTGACAGAAACAATGATCTCTGGTCAGGTAAGTTTGGTCTTCACAGATGACGTCTTGGGGCGAGGATATTGTCTGTATTGTCAACCATTAACATTATATGTTCCTGTAGGAAATATTGTTTACTCTCTGCTTTATGAGACCATTTGTATAATCATCATACCATTTGTATGATATTGTTTGAGATCCTGAGTGTTTGTGTATGTTTATGTATACGTGTATGTTATTGTTTGTGTGCCTGAATGTGTACTCACCTAGTGGAACTCACCTAGTTGTGCTTGTGGGGGTTGAGCTCTGACTATATTGTCCCGCCTCTCAACTGTCAATCAACGGGTGTACAGATTCCTGAGCCTATTGGGCGCTATTATATACACATTTGAAACTGTGTATGGAGCCAGCCTCCACCACATCACTACTTAATGCATTCCATTTGTTAACTACTCTGACACTGACAAAAATCTTTCTAATGTCTCTGCGACTCATCTAGGTACTATGTTTCCACCTGCGTCCCCTTGTTCGTGTTCCACCCGTGCTAAAGAGTTTGTCTTTGTCCACGCAGTAAATTCCCCTGAGAATTTTGTAGGTGGTTACCATGTCTCCCCTTACTCTTCTGTTTTCCAGGATGAGAGGTTCAGCTCCCTTAGCCTTTCCTCGTAGCTCATACCTCTCAGTTCCGGGACCAGTCTGGTGGCATACCTATGAATCTTCTCTAACTTCGTCTTGTGTTTAACTAGGTATGGACTCCAGGCTGGAGATGCATACTCCAGGATTGGTCTTACATAAGTGGTATACAGGGTCCTGAACGATTCCTTACACAATTTTCTAAAAGCAGTTATTATGTTGGCCAGTCTAGCATATGCCGCTTATGATATCCTTTTGATGCGGGCCTCTGGGGACAGGTTAGGTGTGACATCAACCCTCAGATCTTTCTCTTTATTTGACTCTTGCAGGATATCACCTCCCAGATGGTACATTGTGTTCAGTCTTCTGTTCCCTTCGCCTAATTTCATTACTTTACACTTTCCTGAGTTAAACTTTAGCAGCCATTTTCTAGACCATTCCACCAGTTTGTCGAGGTCCTCCTGTAGTCTCTGTCTATCTTCATCTGTTTTGATTCTTCTCATAATTTTTGCATCATCAGCAAACATTGAAAGGAATGAGTCTATACCCTCTGGAAGGTCGTTTACATTTATTAGAAACAGGATGGGTCCAAGTACAGAGCCCTGTGGAACCCCGCTGGTGCCATCTCACCACTCTGATGTCTCCCCCCTCACAGTTACTCGCAGTTTCGTGTTGCTTAGATACTCCCTTATGCAATGGAGCACCTTCCCTTTTACTACTGCCTGTTGTTCCAACTTTTGTAACAGCCTTTTGTGAGGTACTGTGTCAAAGGCTTTCTGACAGTCCAAAAAAATGCAGTCTGATCACCCTTCTCTTTCTTGCCTAATTTGTGTTGCTTGGTCATAGAATTCTAACAGACCAGTGAAGCACGATTTACCATCTCTGAACTCTAGCTGGTGGTGTGTTACAAAGCTGTTTCCCTCCAGATGCTCTTCTAGCCTTTTCCTCACGATCTTCTCCATCACCTTGCATGGTATACAAGTTAGGGAAACTGGCCTGTAGTTCAGTGCCTCTTGCCTGTCACCCTTTTTGTATAATAGGACTACATTAGCTGTCTCTGCACCTTCTTTTAGTATCCAAGGTGAGATTTTGTCAGGCCCAACAGCCTTTGTCACATTCAGCTCCAACAGATTCCATTTGACCTCATCACTGGTGAAGTCAAATTCCTCTAAGGTTGATTGGTTCGCCTCCTCATTTAGAGCAGAGACCTCTCCTTCTTCTATTGTGAAAACCTCCTGGAATCTCTTGTTGAGTTTTTCACACACCTCCTTGTCGTTCTCTTTGTATCTGTTCTCCCCTTTTCTCAGTTTCATCACTTGTTCCTTCACTGCTGTTTTCCTCCTGATGTGGCTGTGGAGCAGTTTTGGTTGGGTCTTAGCTCTACTCGCGATGTCATTTTCATACTGTCTCTCTGCTTCTCTCCTCACTCTGAGGTACTCATTTCTGGCCCTCCGGTATCTTTCCTGCTCTCTGGGGTTCTGTTGTTCCTGTATTTTCTCCATGTTCTTTTACTCTTTTCTATTACTGTTCTTTTTACTGTTACTCCATGTTCTTTTACTGTGTACTCACCTAGTGTGTGTGTGTGTGTGTGTGTGTGTGTGTGTGTGTGTGGTGTGTGTGTGTGTGTGTGTGTGTGTGTGTGTGTGTGTGTGTGTGTGTGTGTGTGTGTGTGTGTTTGTGTGTACGTGTATGTTATTGAGTGCCTGAGTGTGTGTACTCACCTATTTGCGCCTGCAGGATCGAGCGTTCGCTCTTGGATCCAGCCATTCTGGTCATAGGTTGTTTAAACTAATGACTCCTGTCTTCTTCTCTTTCCACTCTGTCATCCCTCTAAGTATTTTCTATGCTGGTATCATATCTGCCCATCCTCTCCTTTTTACTAACGTCGTCAGGTTCATTTCCTTCGGTCGCTCGCTCTCCATAATCCCATCCTATGCAATTTCGGGACTATCCTCGTCGCAAATTTGTGAATCTTTTACAGTTTCCTACTGATTCTTTCAGTGTGGGTTCCACGATGGGGCTGCATACTCATACATAAGACCGGTCTCCCGTAGGCAGTGTAAAGCGCTGTGAACGCCTTTTTATTAAGGTTTCTGAATGACGTTCTAATTTTTGCTACCGTAGAGTACGCTGTTGTCGTGTTTTAGAACTTGTTAAAAAATAACTCTCCCTGGGAGTTATTAGAACATTGGAATAATGGAATACACCCTGAACCAAGCCCATACGCATATATATACATTTAGTTCGGTTTCCACTATTGTAATTCACAATTTGGATAATTTTCACTTAGCCTCTTCCTTTAAATTTCCCATCTGCTTTGGTTTATAACCTCCGTCGGCCGTTCGCGTACCAAACCTTCACGCTCTTCTTGGACACCCTATTTCCAGAGATTTATGAATAAGGGAGTGGGTGGGAGTTCAATGGGGAGTAAGGGTAAGGAAGTAGGTAGGGGATAGGGATTGCCATACGGGGCCACAGGAGTAACTGCTATCCCCAATAATATAAAGAGGGGGTGAGACGGACAGAGAGAGAGGAGGGAGGACGCATTGGATAGGATGAGGGGGAGAGGAGAGGTGCGGAAGAAGGAGAAAGAGGGGACGAGGCAGACGGAGGGAGGGAAAGAGGTGTGTATGGGTGAGAGTGTGTCAGGGCACAGACACTGGAAGCACCAAACAGACAGTACAGGAATGCAAGGAGTATTGTAGCAGCAGTAAACTGCCAAACAACAAGCATCATAACCGCTGGGAAAATTACTGACTCTGCGGGGAAGGTAAAGCATTACAACAGTCCTAACGGAGGACCAAAAGTGCCACCCTTTATAGTTCCGTTAACACTACTGGTGGTCTCTTTACCTCTCATTTCCTCCCCTCTCCCACCCTTATCTGCCCAACTCCCAGTCCCTGCTCCCACCCTGACTGCCACCCCCACTCACCCTCTACTGTCCAACCATCTCACACTCTTACTGCCACCCTACCCCTCTCCCACCTCCTTACTGCCATCCATCCCGCTTCCCACTCTTACTCTGCCACAGTCCCTCCTCTCCACGTCTTTACTGCCATCCACCCTCTCTCACTCTTACTGCCACCTTCCCCCTCTCTCACTCTCTACTGCCCACACTCCCTCTCTCCTCTTATGTGCCACCCTCACTCTCCCACTCTTACTGCCAGCCCTCCCTCATCACCACTCATTACTGCCACCTTCTCCTCTACCACCTCTTACTGCCACCGTCCCTCTCCCACTCTTACTTGCCACCTCCCCTACTCCCACCTTACACTGCCCCCTGATACCTCTCC
>WNGS01166219.1:201226-213092 GCA_020271785.1 Procambarus virginalis | reverse complement strand
TTCAAATCAACCTTCTGCAGTTAAGATTGCTAGTTCATTGTTGCAGCTTGAAAAACAAAACTTTCTTTCTTCTTGAAACCTAAACCTGGTTAAAGTTATTGTTATGGTTCAATGTTGACGCCCCAAACAAACAATTTTCCCGAAAGGTTCAGACGGAGCTTACAGGAGTTAAGAGCCAACCCTTCCATTCACATAATAATGGCTGATAAATCCAGCACTATTGTTATTCTAAACAAGGAGGAATATATTCCGAAAATGAATGATCTCCTCCTAGGTTGTTCAACGTACACTAAGCTCAGGTAAAAATCCTCTTGAGGACATCATCAAGTTCTTCAATAGCAGCTTGAGGAAGTTGTTGAGTAAACATAAAGATCTTCTCAATCAATTTACTACCTCATCACCTTCATTAACATATCTTTATGGACTTGTTAAGACGCACAAACCTAACAATCACATGAGACCTATCATCAGTTCTGTGGGATCCATTTCTTACAAGCTCTCCAAATGGCTTACCAAAATCTTGTGTCATTGTTAGGAACTATTTCCTCTTCTCATTTGACAAATTCTCTTGAATTAGTTAACAAATTGAATAGTGTTCTTGTCACTCCTGATGTAAAGTTAATCAGTTTTGACGTTTGTTCCTTGTTCACAAAGGTACCGGTTGATGATAGTCTCGATTATCTCGCTCGTGAACTAATGAGCCATGTTTTACCTGTTTCTGCTGATATTATTGTCAATCTTGTTAAGTTGTGCATTAAAGAATGTAAATTTACCTTTAATAATGAGTATTATTTACAGACTTTTGGAATGGCAATGGGGAATCCTTTATCGCCATTGCTTTCAAACTTGTAAATGGAATTCTTCGAAAAGAAATTTGTTTCAAAAATAACCCCAGGAATCATTCCATGGTTTAGATATGTTGATGATATCTTGGGTATATGGCCTTCAGATGTAAACAGATGAATTTATAGCCAAACTTAATGACCAAGTAACCTCTATAAAATTTACTATGGAGACTGAAATTGATAAATGTTTGCCATTGTTAGATGTTCTTATTCATAGGGAAGATTCTTCACTAAAGTTTAGTGTCTACAGAAAACCTACGAATAATTTATCTTATGTTCATTATTTTCAGGGCATAGATACAATGTGAAAAAGTCTATTTTTTTTCAATGTATCTAAGAGCTCGTCGAGTTGTGAGTCCAGAATTCTTAGACGAAGAGTTTAAGAATATTGATTCGATTGGTCTCAAGCATTGTTACCCACTGAGTTTTTTTGGAAGTTTGCCGTAGCAAACCACGTCGTACATATTATAGTAATATGCAGTGAAAGAATTCGCCCAAAGAATGCGTTATGTTTACCATATTTCTCTGGGTTGAGAATATTGTCAAGGCCTTGAAACTTTTTAATATACATGTAATGTTTAGCTATAAAAACAGTGTTGGTAAGCTATTAGTTAGGAACAGCCCTCGTAGTGATAATTGTGTCATTTATAAAATACCTTGTAAAGACTGTAATAAGTTCTATGTTGGGCAAACTTCTAAAGATTTGAAATTTAGAATATCACAACATAAATACTTTGTAAGACATGGCCAATTGTCTAAAGCCTTGTTGTTCATCTGTCAGAAGATGCTCACCAAATTGATTGGGAGATGGCTTCTTCAATAACAAATCGTAAAAGCACCTATAACAGAAACATAATTGAATCTGCTTTGATACAGATCACAAAAAAGTAATTTGAACATTAGCAGTGGTCTATATAACTTAGATCCATTTTTAATAGATCAATTAAAGGGCGATTTAGGTAGGATCATTGGAACACATTTGTCTCACTAATTCATTGAATATATTTACTATTTTATGCTATACTATTTTATGCTATGCTCTCTCCTTTCTCCCCCTCCCTCCCCCTCTCTCACCTCTCTCTCTCTTCTCTCTCTCTCTCTCTCTCTCTCTCTCTCTCTCTCTCTCTCTCTCTCTCTCTCTCTCTCTCCCTCTCTCATAGGAAAGACATGGAAAGGTCACGAACTCGGGGTGACAAACGCAAGATGTCAATCGCGGCTGGAACAAATTCAGAGGATGGGGTGGACCAGGAAGCCTGGATGAAGGAAATAGTCCAGCAAATGTGGGAGGAATTCAGTGAAGGACTGAGGGTAATGAGGGAGACAGTTGCCAACCTGCAGGATGAACTAAGGGCAGCAAAGGAGGAGATAAGGTGCCTGAAAGAGACTTCTCCACAATACCAGACACAAACCGTGCCTCAGGGAGACAGGAATGCTACTGTGGAGGGGAACTCCACACCTCAGCTCTCATTTGCTGAAATACTTAAAACGAGCCCTGAAGCTAGGACTGCAGTTAAGGAAGTTGCCATGGAAGTGGCCTCCTCTCAGGAAGCAGCTAGATGTACTAGCCGGCTGATAGAGAGACAAAGAGCAGTAGTAGTAGCAGGCATTAAAGAGCAAACAGGGACCAGACCAAAGGAGCGGAGAGACAAGGACAAAAACATGGTTAAAGAGATCCTTAAAGAGGTAAGGATGGAGGGAGCTGAACAAACTGTTGAAAAGGTTTTCAGGCTTGGAAAGTACAACAAGGACAGAGACCGAATGATAAAGGTGGTTTTCATGAGCGAAATCGCGAAAGAGGAACTGTTAGAAAGGAAGTGCTGTCTGGCAAATGCAGAGAAGTTCAAAAGAGTATTCCTGCAGAGGGATATGACAAGGGAAGAGAGAAAGCAGGCAGCAGACGCGAGGAAGGAGCGCAGGGAGAGCGAAAGGAATCGGGGAGCCACAACCTCGATCCCTACAATCACAGAGGGGAATGGGGAACCCTCCTCAAACAGTGCACTAGCCACAGGGAGCGTGGTACCACCCCCACATCCTACCCAACAGACAACCAACCTGCCCCAACCCCTGTCAGCCCCCCACTAAGTACCCACCCCCCCCCACCCACCCCTTTCCTCCCACTCACCCCCTCCTCCCACTCACCCCCCTCCCCCACTCCCCCTCCCCCCAGGACCTCCCTTCTCCCCCATCCCCCAAGCCCTCCCTTCTCCCACATGCCCTCCGTCTCTCCCACCCACAAGCCCTCCGTTCTCCCCCGCCCCCTAAGCCCCCCACTCTCCCCCACCCCACCTAAGCCTTCCCCTCTCCACCACACCCCAAAACCCTCCCCTCTTCCTCACCCACCTCAGCCTTCCCTTTCCCCCATGCCCCCAAGCCCTCCCCCCTTTACTGTCCCCCCAAACCCCCCCTTCTCCCCCATCCCCCCAAACCTCCTCCTCTCTCCCCCCTCAACCCTCCCCTTTCACCCCCTCCAACCTCCCCCTCTCACCCACCCCCCCAACCCTCCCCCTCTCACCCACTCCCCCTACCCTCCCCCTCCCCCCACCCCCCAAGCCCTTCCTCCTCCACCAGTCTCCCGTACCAGATCCTCCCAGCTCCCGCTCACCCCAGACCCCACAGGTCCCCCCCAGAGGAGAAGCAGAAGAGAGTCAGTTTCAGGGCAATGTACTCGAACATAGATGGGATCACAAGTAAGGCAAGTGAACTAAGGGAAAGAGCACAAGAAGTGAACCCAGATGTAATCGGACTCACTGAAACAAAACTCTCTGGAATCATAACGAATGCCGTGTTTCCCCAGGAGTACACAGTAATAAGGAAAGAGAGGGAAGGTAGGGGAGGAGGCGGAGTGGCCCTACTCATGAGAAAGGAATGGAATTTTAAGGAGATGGCTATCCCGGGCTGTGAGGGATTCAGAGACTACATAGCAGGCACCATGACAATGGGAGGACCAAGGATAGTAGTAGCAGTAATATATAACCCTCCACCAAATGACAGAAGACCCAGTCAAGAGTACGAAAACAACAACATGGCAGTTAACACTATAATTGAGAGGGCAGCCTCTGCTGCCTGTAGAAATAGATCCCACCTGCTCATCATGGGGGACTTCAATCACGGAAGGATTGATTGGGAGAACAAGGAACCGCATGGAGGCGAGGATACGTGGAGAGCCAAACTACTGGAGGTGGTGACTAGAAACTTCTTAACCCAGCATGTCAGAGAACCCACAAGGATGAGAGGACATGACGAACCAGCGAGACTCGACCTGGTCTTCACCCTGAACGACTCTGACATAAGAGAAATCGGTTTTGAGGCCCCAGTAGGAATGAGCGATCACAGTGTATTGGTGTTTGAGTACCTGATTGAAGAAGGGTTATTGAACTCGAGGAGGGATACCGAAACCAAAAGGTTAGCATACCGAAAGGGAAACTATGAGGAGATAAGGAAATTCCTAACAGATATAGCATGGGAAACAGAGCTCAGGGAAAAGACGGCCCAAGATATGATGGACTACATCACGAAAAAATGTAAGGACGCAGCAAACAAGTTTGTCCCAGCCCAAAAGGAAAACAGTGAAATGAAGATGAGAAACCCATGGTTTAATCAGAGATGTAGGCTAGCTAAGCAGCAAAGTAAAAGGGCATGGAGAAACTATAGGAATAACAGGACACTGGAGAGCAGAGAAAGATACCAGAATGCCAGGAACGAATATGTCAGGATGAGAAGAGAGGCAGAAAGACAATACGAAAATGACATCGCAAGCAAGGCAAAGACTCAGCCTAAATTGCTGCATAGCCACATCAGGAGAAAAACAACAGTAAAGGAACAGGTTATGAAATTAAGGATAGGGGCAGAAGGATTCACTACAAACGACAAGGAAGTGTGTGAGGAGTTGAATAAGAAATTCCAAGAGGTCTTCACCTTAGAGCAAGGAGAAATCCCAGAGATAAGAGAGGGAATAGCTAACCAGGAACCACTGGAAGAGTTTGAGATTACCAGCGGGGAAGTAAGGAAGTGTTTACTAGAGTTGGATGTGACAAAGGCTATAGGCCCAGATGGAATCTCCCCTTGGATACTAAAGGAAGGAGCAGAAGAACTGTGCCTCCCACTCTCCATAGTGTATAACAAATCACTGGCAACAGGGGAACTGCCAGAAATTTGGAAAACAGCTAACGTAGTCCCGATATACAAGAAAGGGGATAGACAGGAGGCACTGAACTACAGGCCAGTGTCCCTAACCTGCATACCATGCAAGCTGATGGAGAAGATTGTGCGAAGAAAGCTAGTGGAGCACCTGGAGCGAAAGAACTTTGTAACACAGCATCAACATGGATTCAGGGATGGCAGGTCCTGCCTCACAGGGTTACTTGAATTCTACGACCAGGCAACAAAAATAAGGCAAGAGAGAGAAGGGTGGGCAGACTGCATATTTTGGATTGTCAGAAAGCCTTTGATACAGTGCCACACAAGAGGCTAGTGAAAAAGCTGGAGATGCAGGCTGGAGTGAAAGGGAAGGTACTCCGTTGGATACAGGAGTACCTAAGCAACAGGAGACAACGAGTCAGTGTGAGGGGTGAGGTCTCAGATTGGCGAGACGTTACGAGTGGAGTCCCGCAGGGGTCAGTCCTTGGACCTATACTGTTTCTGATATATGTAAATGATCTCCCAGAGGGTATAGAATCGTTTCTCTCAATGTTTGCCGATGATGCAAAAATTATGAGGAGGATTGAAACGGAGGACGATAGTAGGAGGCTACAGGATGACCTAGACAGACTGAGTGAATGGTCCAACAAATGGCTGTTGAAGTTCAACCCGAGTAAATGCAAAGTAATGAAACTAGGCAGTGGAAATAGGAGGCCAGACACAGGATACAGAATAGGAGGTGAAGTACTTAATGAAACGAACAGAGAGAAAGATCTAGGAGTTGATATCACACCAAACCTGTCTCCTGAAGCCCACATAAAAAGAATAACGTCTGCGGCATATGCGAGGCTGGCTAACATCAGAACAGCGTTCAGGAACCTGTGTAAGGAATCATTCAGAATCTTGTACACCACATATGTAAGACCAATCCTGGAGTATGCGGCCCCAGCATGGAGCCCGTACCTTGTCAAGCACAAGACGAAGCTGGAAAAAGTCCAAAGGTATGCCACTAGACTAGTCCCAGAACTAAGAGGCATGAGTTACGAGGAAAGGCTGCGGGAAATGCACCTTACGACACTGGAAGACAGAAGAGTAAAGGGAGACATGATCACAACCTACAAAATCCTCAGAGGAATCGACTGGGTAAACAAGGATAAACTATTCAACACTGGTGGGACGCGAACAAGGGAACACAGGTGGAAACTGAGTACCCACATGAGCCACAGAGACGTTAGAAGGAACTTTTTCAGTGTCAGAGTAGTTAACGGGTGGAATGCATTACGCAGTGATGTGGTGGAGGCTGGCTCCATACACAGTTTTAAATGTAGATATGATAGAGCCCAGTAGGCTCAGGAATCTGTACACCAGTTGATTGACAGTTGAGAGGCGGGACCAAAGAGCCAAAGCTAAACCCCCGCAAGCACAAATAGGTGAGTACAAATAGGTGAGTACACACACACACACACACACACACATATCCCCCATGGATAATGCAGTGTTCCCACAGGAACATTGTGGGAATGTGTTATGAGGAATGTTCCCATTGGAACATTCCTCATAACATATTATGTAATGAGGAAAGAGAGGGAAGGAAGAGGTGGTGGTGGTGTAGCTCTACTGGTAAGAAAAGGCTGGGAGATTGAGGAGATGGTTATTCAGGGCTGTGAAGGTTTCAGTGACTACATAGCAGGTACCATAACAAATGGAGGGAAAAAAATTATAGTCGTAGTCATATATAATCCACCACCAAATGACAGAAGACCTAGACAGGAATATGATAGAAACAACATGACCACCATCAACATAATAGAAAGAGCAGCTTCTGTTGCTAGCAGGAATGGATCTGGACTCCTAATTATGGGAGACTTCAAACATGGGAAGATAGATTGGGAGAACAGAGACCCGCATGGAGGACCAGAAACATGTAGAGCTAAGCTGCTGGACGTGACAACAAGAAACTTTCTAAGCCAGCACGTCAAGGATCCAACAAGAATGAGAGGAGAAGATGAACCAGCAATGCTTGATTTGATATTTACCCTAAATGAGTGGGATATAAGAGAAGTTATGATGGAAGCACTCTTTGGAATAAGTGACCACAGTGTATTGAACTTTGAGTACCTGGTAGAGCTAGGAACTATCTCCCTCAAAAAAGAACTAGGAATCAAAATGCTGGCATACCGCAAGGGGAATTATGAACAGATGAGAAGTTTCCTAAGTGACATACCTTGGGACACAGACCTCAGAGATAAATCTGTACAGGGTATGATGGACTATGTTACCCAAAAGTGTCAGGAGGCAGTAAACAGGTTCATCCCGGCCCAAAGAGAAAAATCCGAGAAGCAACGGAAGAACCCATGGTATAATAGGGCATGTATGGAAGCGAAGAAACTGAACAAAAGGGCGTGGAGGAACTTCCGGAATAACAGAACACCAGAAAGCAGAGAGAGATACCAGAGAACCAGGAATGAGTACGTCAGGGTGAGAAGAGAAGCAGAGAAAAGTTTTGAAAATGATATAGCAAACAAAGCCAAGACTGAACCAAAGCTACTCCACAGTCACATCAGAAGGAAAACAACAGTGAAAGAACAGGTATTGAAACTTAGAACAGGCGAGAACAGGTATACAGAGAATGACAAAGAGGTGTGTGAAGAACTCAACAAGCGGTTCCAGGAGGTCTTCACAATAGAACAAGGGGAGGTCACTGTGCTAGGAGAAAGGGAGATAAACCAGGCGGCCTTGGAAGAGTTCGAAATTACGAGAGAGGATGTCAAGAGGCACCTGCTGGATCTGGATGTTAGAAAGGCTGTTTGGCCAGACGGGATCTCACCTTGGATACTGAAAGAGTGTGCAGAGGCACTTTGCTTGCCTCTCTCCATAGTGTATAGTAAGTCACTGGAGACGGGAGACCTACCGGAAATATGGAAGACGGCAAATGTGGTCCCAATATACAAAAAGGGCGACAGGCAAGAGGCACTGAACTACAGGCCAGTGTCCTTGACTTGTATACCATGCAAGGTGATGGAGAAGATCGTGAGAAAAAACCTGGTCACATCTGGAGAGAAGGGACTTCGTGACAAATCGCCAACATGGGTTCAGGGAGGGTAAATCTTGCCTTACAGGCTTGATAGAATTCTACGATCAGGTGACAAAGATTAAGCAAGAAAGAGAGGGCTGGGCGGACTGCATTTTCTTGGATTGTCGGAAAGCCTTTGACACAGTACCGCATAAGAGGCTGGTACATAAGCTGGAGAGTCAGGCAGGTGTAGCTGGTAAGGTGCTCCAGTGGATAAGGGAGTACCTAAGCAATAGGAAGCAGAGAGTTACGGTGAGGGGTGAGACCTCCGATTGGCGTGAAGTCACCAGTGGAGTCCCACAGGGCTCTGTACTCGGTCCTATCTTGTTTCTGATATATGTAAATGATCTCCCGGAGGGTATCGATTCATTTCTCTCAATGTTTGCGGACGATGCCAAAATTATGAGAAGGATTAAAACAGAAGAGGACTGTTTGAGGCTTCAAGAAGACCTAGACAAGCTGAAGGAATGGTCGAACAAATGGTTGTTAGAGTTTAACCCAACCAAATGTAATGTAATGAAGATAGGTGTAGGGAGCAGGAGGCCAGATACAAGGTATCATCTGGGAGAGAAAATTCTTCAGGAGTCAGAGAAAGAAAAAGACTTGGGGGTTGATATCACGCCAGACCTGTCTCCTGCAGCACATATCAAGAGGATAACATCAGCGGCATATGCCAGGCTGGCCAACATACGAACGGCATTCAGAAACTTGTGTAAAGAATCATTCAGAACTTTGTATACCACATATGTCAGGCCAATCCTGGAGTATGCAGCCCCAGCATGGAGTCCATATCTAGTCAAGGATAAGACTAAACTGGAAAAGGTTCAAAGGTTTGCCACCAGACTAGTACCCGAGCTGAGAGGTATGAGCTACGAGGAGAGACTACGGGAATTAAACCTCACTTCGCTGGAAGACAGAAGAGTTAGGGGGACATGATCACCACATTTAAGATTCTGAAGGGAATTGATAGGGTAGATAAAGACAGGCTATTTAACACAAGGGGCACACGCACAAGGGGACACAGGTGGAAACTGAGTGCCCAAATGAGCCACAGAGATATTAGAAAGAACTTTTTTAGTGTCAGAGTGGTTGACAAATGGAATGCATTAGGAAGTGATGTGGTGGAGGCTGACTCCATACACAGTTTCAAGTGTAGATATGATAGAGCCCAATAGGCTCAGGAATCTGTACACCTGTTGATTGACGGTTGAGAGGCGGGACCAAAGAGCCAGAGCTCAACCCCCGCAAACACAACTAGGTGAGTACACACACACACTCTAAAAAGATAGCTGATAGCAGCAAAGGAGGAGATTAGAGCCCTCAAAGAGAACAGTATCGATGCTGAGACTCAGATAACCACCCAGGAAGAAGGTGGTAATAGTATTTTGGAAGAGAATGCCACAATAAAAGCAACATTTGCAGAAATGCTAAAAAAAAACAATTCTGAAGTAATATCTGCAGTGATGGAGGTAGCCATGAAAGCAGCCACCTCACAGGAAGCAGCACGCTCCACTAGCCAGCTGCTGGAAAGGAAAAGATCAGCGGTTGCTGTGGGTATTAAAGAGCAGGAAGGCTCTAATAGGAAAGAGGGCAATGATAAGGACAAAGCAGCAGTGAATGAAATGCTGAAGGCATTAGACATGGAAGGGGCTGAGCACAGCATTGAGAAGGTTTTCAGGTTAGGCTGGTACAAAATACACCGAGACCGTGTGTTAAAGAGAGTGTTTGCAAACGAGAACACAAAGGACACGATTCTAACAAAGAAAAGTCACCTGCAACATGTGAGAGAATTAAAAAAAAGTATTCCTCCAGAGGGACATGACGAGGGAGGAGAGGTCCATGGTGGCAGAAGCAAGGAAGAAGCGCAGGGCGAGAGGGGAAAACCAGGAAACTACAGCTCCCAACACATCACCCCCCCCCCAGATTCGAGGGGGGAATCCTCAACCTGCTACCCAGTAACACCAGCGGGGAGGGCAACCCCACCACCCTCCTCTGCATAGAAAACCCCCCTTCCCTTCCTGTCCTCCCGCCCCTTTCACCCCATACCTCCCTGTCCCTCCTCCTTCACTTGACCCCCCACCCCTCATCCCAGTATCCTTTGCAACCCTGGTATCCACCACACAAATCATCACACCCTTGGCACAGCTTCCTCCACCAGCAGAACACTCACCAAGGAGGAGATTTGAGAAGGGACAGAAGAAAGTGAGCCTCAAGGCAATGTACACTAACAGATGGAATTACAAATAAAGCAAATGAACTTGGAGAATGGGTACTAGAGGAAAACCCAGACATAATAGCTCTCACAGAAACAAAGCTAACGAAAACCATAACAAGTGCAGTGTTCCCACAGGAAAATTATGTTATGAGGAAAGAGAGAGAAGGAAGAGGTGGTGGTGTAGCCCTGCTGGTAAGAATAGGCTGGGATTTTGAGGAGTTGGTTGTTCAGGGTGTCAAAGTTTCAGTGACTACATAATAGGTACAATAACAACTGGAGGGCAAAAAATTATAGTCGTAGTCATATATAATCCACTACCAAATGACAGAAGACCCAGACAGGAATATGATAGAAAAAATATGGCCATCATTAACATAATAGAGAGAGCAGCTTCTGTTGCTAGCAGGAATGGATCTGGACTAATCATGGGAGACTTCAACCATGGGAAGATAGATTGGGAGAGCAGAGACCCGCATGGAGGACCAAAACATGGAGAGCTAACCTGCTGGACGTAGCAACAAGAAACTATCTAAGCCAGCACATGAAGGAACCAACAAGAATGAGAGGAGAAAATGAACCAGCAAAGCTTGATCTGATATTTCCCTAAATGATTGGGATATAAGGGAAGTCAAGATGGAAACACCCTGGGAATGAGTGATCACAGTTTATTGAACTTTGAGTACCTGGTAGAGCTAGGAATTATCACCCCCCCCCCGAAAAAGAGCTAGGAAACAAAAGGCTGGCATACCGTAAGCAAAATTATGAGGACATGAGAAGCTTCCTAAGGGAAATACCTTGGGACACAGACCTCAGAGCTAAGTCTGTACAAGATATGATGGACTATGTCTCCCAAAAGTGTCAGGAGGCAGTAAGCAGATACATCCCAGCCAAAAGGAAAAATCCGAGAAGCAAAAGAAGAATCCATGGTATAATAGGGCATGTATGGAAGCAAAGAAACTGAACAAAGGGCATGGAGGAACTTCCGGAATAACAGAACACCACAAAGCAGAGTGAGATACCAGAGAACCAGGAATGAGTGTCAGGGTGAGAAGAGAAGCAGAGAATAGTTATGAAAATGATATAGCAAACAAAGCCAAGACCAAACCAAAGCTACTCCACAGTCACACCAGAAGGAAAACAACAGTGAAAAAACAAGAAGTGAAACTTAGAACAGGCGAGGACAGGTATACATAGAATGACAAAGAGGTGTGTGTTGAACTCAACAAGAGGTTCCAGGAGGTCTTCACAACAGAACAAGGTGAGGTCACTGTGCTAGGAGAAAGGGAATTAAAAAGGAGGCTTGGAAGAGTTCAAAAATTGAGAGAGGAGGTCAAAAGACACCTGCTGGATCTTGATGCTAGAAAGGCTGTTGGTCCTGACGGATCTCGCCATAGGTACTGAAGAGGTGCAGAGGCACTTTGCTTGCCACTCTCTATGGTATAGTAGGTCACTGGAGACGTGGACCTACCAGAAATATGGAGACGGCGAAAGTGTCCAAATATACAAAAGGGCGACAGACAAGAGGCACTGAACTACAGGCCAGCATCCTTGACTTGTATACCATGCAAGGTGATGGAGAAGATCGTGAGGAAAAAA
>WNGS01166219.1:177408-200226 GCA_020271785.1 Procambarus virginalis | reverse complement strand
CTATACACTATGGCAGAGTGGTAAGCAAAGTGCTCCTGCACACTCTTTCAATACCCATGGCGAGATTCATCCGGCCCAACAGCTTTTCTCACATCCAGCTCCAATAGGTGCTTTTTGACCTCATCTCTTGTAATTTCGAACCTATCCAAGGTCACCTGGTTTGCTGCCACCTCTCCCAGCGCCGTGATATCTCCCTGTTCTATTGTAAAGACCTCTGGAACCTTTTGTTGAGTTCTTCACACACCTCTTTGTCATTCTCTGTGTACCTGTCCTCGCCCACCCTAAGTTTAATCACCTGTTCCTTCACTGTTGTCTTCCTCCTGATGTGACTGTGTAGTAGCTTTGGTTCAGTCTTGGCTTTGTTAGCTATATCATTTTCATACCTTTTCTCAGCTGCTCTTCTCACACTGACATACTCGTTCCTGGTTCTCTGGTATCTCTCTCTACTTTCTGGTGTTCTGTTATTACGAAAGTTCCTCCATGCCCTTTTGTTCAGCTCTTTGCTTTCATACATTCCCTATTAACCACGGATTCTTCCTTTGCTTCTCTGTTTTTCCTGTTGGGCTGGGACAAACCTGCTTACAGCCTCCTGACATTTTGGGTGACATAGTCCATCATGTCTTGTACGGACTTGGTTCCGAGTTCTGTGTCCCAATGTATATCCCATAGGAATTTATTCATCTCCTCATAGTTTCCCTTTCTGTACGCCAGCCCTTTGGTTCCCAGTTCTTTTTTGGGGTGATAATTCCTAGCTCAACCAGGTACTCAAAGCTCAATACACTATGATCACTCATTCCCAAGGGGGCTTCCAACTTAACTTCCCTTATATCCGACTCATTTAGGGTAAATATCAAATCCAGCAAGGCTGGTTCATCCCCTCCTCTCATTCTTGTCGGTCCCTTGACGTGTTGACTTAGAAAGTTTCTTGTTGCCACATCCAGCAGCTTAGCTCTCCACGTGTCTGGGCCTCCGTGTGGGTCTCTGTTCCCCCAATCTATCTTCCCATGGTTGAAGTCTCCCATGATTAGAAGTCTGGATCCGTTCCTGCTAGCCACAGAAGCTGCTCTCTCTATTATATTGATGGTGGCCATGTTGTTTCTATCATATTCCTGTCTGGGTCTTCTGTCATTCGGTGGGGGGTTATATATGACTACTATTATAATTTTCTGTCCTCCAGTTGCAATGGTGCCTGATATGTAGTCCCTGAAACCTTCACAGTTCTGAATTACCATCTCTTCGAAACTCCAACCTTCTCTTAGTAGCAAAGCCACACCACCTCCTCCTCTCCTTCTCTCTCTTTCCTCACTACATAGTAGCCCTGTGGAAACACTGCATTTGTTATGATTTTCGTTAGCTTTGTTTCTGTGAGTGCTATTATGTCTGGGTTTTCTTCTAGTGCCCACTCTCCAAGTTCACTAGTTTTATTTGTAATCCCATCTATGTTAGTGTACATCGCCTTGAAGCTCACTTTCTTCTGTTCATTTACATATCCCTTTCTTGGCGAGTATTCTACTGGTGTGGGAAGCTGTTCCGTGGGTGAGAGGATCTGTGAGGTGGTTTGCAGGGTCGCAGAGGGTTTTGGGGTGGGGGTGGGGGTTTAGGGGAAGGGAGGGGGAACGGGTAGGGTGTGGGTAAGGAGATAGGGGGGACATGGAGGATACGGGGTGAGGGGGGAGGAGGAATAGGGAGGTATGGGATGAAGGGGGAAGGGGGACTGGGGGGGAAAGGTGGAGGGGGACATGATGGGAATGGGGATGGGTTGTCGGGGTCAGAATGGGGTGGGGGGGGAGGGAGGGTTGGGTGGGGGCAGGTAGGGTGAGGAGAAGGAAGGGTTTCTATGCAGAGGGGGGTTGGTGGTGTTGCCCCCCCTCTGGTGTTGCTGGGATGCTGGTTTTGGGTTCCCCTCTTGTCTCTGGGACTGCTGTGTTGGGGGCTGTGATTTCCTGGTTTGCTCCTCTCTCCTGCGCTTCCTCCTTGCCTCTGCTGCCCTGGCTCTCTCCTCCTTCGTCCTGTCCCTCTGCAGGAATACTTGTTTGTATCCCTCCACATGTTGGAGACGACTCTTCTTTTCTAGAATATCCTCCTTTGTGGTTTCGTTTGCAAACACCACCTTTATAAGTCGGTTTCTGTCCCTGTTGTACCAGCCCAACCTGAAAACCTTCTCAATGTTGTGTGCAGCCTCTTCCATCTGTAACCCCTTCAGTAGCCCATGTACTGCTCCTTGCCATTCCATTCTTGCCTGTTGGATCCTTCCTGTTCTTTGATGCCTACAACTACCACTGATCTCTTTCTCTCCAGCAGTTGAGTGGTGCACCTTGCTGCTTCCTGTGAGGTAGCATCTTGCATGGCTACCTCCCTCACTGTGGCCATTGCTTCTGAGGTCTTTTTCAATATGTCCGCAAATGCGTCAGGTACTGAGGCATTTCCTTCCAATGTAACATTCCCACCTTCCCTTTGGATGATAATCTGATGCTCGGTCTCTTTATTTTTCTCTGTGAGAGATTTGATCTCCTCCCTTGCTGATGTCAGCTCACTTTGCAGGTTGTTAATTGTAATCCTCATTTCATTCATCTCCCTCCTAAATTCCTCCAGTGCTTGGTGTAGCAATTCTTGCGTTTGTTCCCCCTGGCTGCTTCCCATAACCCTGCTTCGGCCTCCTGCCATTTTGCCCCTTGTCAAGAGAGGTAGCAAGGGAGAGAGAGATCAAGAGAGCAAAAGAGAGAACAGGAGAGACCCAGAGAGAGCGAACAAGAGAGAGAGAGAGAGCAAGGGAGAGAGAGAGCAAGAGAGCAAAAGAGAGAACAGGAGAGACCCAGAGAGAGCAAAGAAGAGAGAGAGAGAGCAAGAGAGAGAGAGAGCAAGAGAGAGAGAGAGAGAGAGAGAGAGAGAGAGAGAGCGTGTGTTCCTTGGGATGGGGTTGAGAGGTGAGGTAAGGTCAGCTTACGGCAGGTAGAGTGAGGGAGGATTATGGGAGGTTTTTTATCCTTTTTCCACGAAATGTGTTAATCAGGGGCGCGTGTGTGTGGGGTGTGGGGTGCGTGTGCGCGTGCGTGCGTGCGTGAGTGTGTCCGTAGTTCTCGTAAGCGGTAACTTCTACCCAATGAGCCACGCTGAGATTTTAATGAAATATAATATCCTGAACAAGAATTTGATACTATATTACCTCACACTGTACACCTGATTAATTGACCAGAAAGGCGGGTACCTACCAGATTGTCTCCCGTTCACACAACTAGATGAGTGATGACATATGGTCGATGATGATGCTCCGTCGTCGGCTTCCACTAGGTGATTCACTAAGGTGTTCTTCTATCTACACAAAACTCTGGAGTCAGTCACTGTATCGTTGTGTTGCGGTTCACTAATTTACTGTATCATTGATCACAATCACCACCCAACAAACACAATCACCAGTCCCACGGCCACGGTGGGTCGACCCAGCTGCCGGTCAGGTCAGGTCGCCTTACGCTGTCCTCCACACTATGCACCGGTGATCCACTAGCTCCACTTTTGATTTCTTCGCACAATCGCTAGCGATATGACTATGCTATGTAGCACCCTGCTAGCTACACACTGCGAGAGGCCAAGTACTATGATCTAGCCTCAATAATCCTTCAATGTCCGTGAAATTGACGAATTTCCGCGGACCTCGCTAATCGCGTGTGTCTCCCACCATCGCTACTGTGCTACTGGCTGTTTGCTACGTGTGTGTGTGTGTGTGTGTGTGTGTGTGTGTGTGTGTGTGTGGTGTGTGGTGTGTGTTGTGTGTGTGTGTGTGTGTGTGTGGTGTGTGTGTGTGTGTGAGTGTGTGTGTGTGTGTGTGTGTGTGTGTGTGTGTGTGTGTGTGTGTGTGTGTGTGTGTGTGTATGTGTACTCACCTAGTTGTACTCACCTAGTTGTGCTTGCGGGGTTGAGCTCTGGCTCTTTGGTCCCGCCGTCAATCAACAGGTGTACAGTCAATCAACAGGTGTACAGTTTCCTGAGCCTATTGGGCTCTATCATATCTACACTTGAAACTGTGTATGGAGTCAGCCTCCACCACATCGCTTCCTAATACATTCCATTTGTCAACCACTCTGACACTAAAAAAGTTCTTTCTAATATCTCTGTGGCTCATTTGGGCACTCAGTTTCCACCTGTGGCCCCTAGTGCGTGTGCTCCTTGTGTTAAACAGCCTTTCTTAATCAACCCTGTCGATTCCCCTGAGAATCTTGAATGTGGTGATCATGTCCCCCTTAACTGTTCTGTCTTCCAACGAAGTGAGGTTTAATTCCTGTAGTCTCTCCTCATTGCTCATACCTCTCAGCTCGGGTACTAGTCTGGTGGCAAACCTTTGAACCTTTTCCAGTTTATTCTTATGCTTGACTAGATATGGACTCCATGCTGGAGCCGCATACTCCAGGATTGGTCTGACATATGTGGTATATAATGTTCTGAAAGATTCCTTACACAAGTTTCGAAAGGCCGTTCTTATGTTAGCCAACCTGGCATATGCTGCTGATGTTATCCTCTTGATATGAGCTTCAGGGGACAGGTCTGGTGTGATATCAACCCCCAGGTCTTTCTCTCTCTCTGACTCTTGAAGGATTTCATCTCCCAAATGGTACCTTGTATCTGGTCTCCTGCTTCCTACCCGTATCTTCATTACATTACATTTGCTTGGGTCAAACTCTAACAGCCATTTGTTCGACCATTTCTGCAGCTTTTCCAGGTCTTCTTGAAGCCTCAAGCTGTCCTCCTCTGTCTTAATCCTTCTCATAATTTTGGCGTCGTCAGCAAACATTGAGAGGAATGAGTCTATACCCTCTGGGAGATCATTTACGTATATCAGAAACCTGATAGGTCCAAGTACAGAGCCCTGTGGGACTCCACTGGCGACTTCACGCTAGTCTGAGGTCTCACCCCTCACTGTAACTCTCTGCTTCCTATTGCTTAGGTACTCCCTTATCTACTGGAGCGCCCTACCTGTTACTGCTGCCTGTTTCTCCAGCTTATGCATCAACCTTTTATGGGGTACTGTGTCAAAGGCTTTCCGACAGTCCAAAAAAATGCAGTCCGCCCACCCTTCTATTTCTTGCTTAATTTTTGTCACCTGATCATAGAATTCTATCAAGCCTGTAAGGCAAGATTTACCCTCCCTGAACCCATGTTGATGGGTTGATGTGTGTGTGTGTGTGTGTGTGTTTTTGCGTGTGCGCACTTGTGTGCGTGCATACGTACGTGGGCGGACATGCGTGCGTGTGTCACGAGTTCTCTTAAGCGTGAACCTCTACCTAAAATGAGCCAATTTGAGATTTTTAAATATATATGATATCCTGAACAAGAATTTGATAATATTTTACCTCAATCTCTACACCTGATTAATTGACCAGAGAGAGGGTACATACCAGTCTCCTCCCGCTCACACAACCAGATGAGTAATGACGATGTATGATGACGATGGTTATCCATCGTTGTCTCCCTCTAGGTGATTCACTAAGTGCTAGTAGATTGATGATGTCGGTTCTTCTCTGTCTACACAAAGCTCTGGAACCAGTCACAGTACCGTTGTGTGACAGTTCACTAATTTACTGTACCACTGGTCACAGTCATCACTCAACAAAGACAATCAGGCAGTTCCACGGCGGGTCGTCGCACCTAGCCGTCAGGTCAGGTCGCTCCACGAGGTCCTCCACACTTATATGCACCGGTGATGCCACTAGCTCCACTTTAGTTTCTTCGCACTATCGCTAGCGATATGCCTATGCTATGTAGCACCCTGCTAGCTACACACTGCGAGAGGCCAAGTACTATGATCTAGCCTCTATACTCCTTCAATGTCTCGAGAAATTGACAAATTTCCACGGACCTCACTAATCTTGTGTGTCCCCTACCAGCTACGACCTACTACTGTGTGTGTGTGTGTATGTGTGTGTGTGTGTACTCATCTAGTTGTACTCACCTAGTTGTGTTTGCGGGGGTTGAGCTATGGCTCTTTGGTCCCGCCTCTCAACCGTCAATTAACAGGTGTACAGATTCCTGAGCCGATTGGGCTCTATCATATCTACACTTGAAACTGTGTATGGAGTCAGCATCCACCACATCACTTCCTAATGCATTCCATTTGTCAACCACTCTGACACTAAAAAGGTTCTTTCTAATATCTCTGTGGCTCATTTGGGCACTCAGTTTCCACCTGTGTCCCCTTGTGCGTGTGCCCCTTGTGTTAAATAGCCTGTTTTTATCTACCCTATCAATTCCCTTGAGAATCTTGAATGTGGTGTTCATGTCCCCCCTAACGCTTCTGTCTTCCAGCAAAGCGAGGTTTAATTTCCGTAGTCTCTCCTCGTAGCCCATGCCTCTCAGCTCGGGTACTGTACTCAGCTGTGTGTGTGTGTGTGTGTGTGTGTGTGTGTGTGTGTGTGTGTGTGTGTGTATTCACTTAGTTGTATTTTACGGGGGTTGAGCTTTGCTCTTTCGGCCCGCCTCTCAACTGTCAATCAACTGTTTACTAACTACACTAACTACTTTTTTTTTTTCACACCACACACACACACACACACCCCAGGAAGCAGCCTGTGACAGCTGACTAACTCCCAGGTACCTATTTACTGCTAGGTAACAGGGGCATTCAGGGTGAAAGAAACTTTGCCCATTTGTTTCTGCCGGGTGCGGGAATCGAACCCGCGCCACAGAATTACAAGTCCTGCGCGCTATCCACCAGGCTACCTGGCTGTGTGTGTGTGTGTGTGTGTGTGTGTGTGTGTGTGTGTGTGTGTGTGTGTGTGTGTGTGTGTGTGTGTGTGTGTACTCACCTATTTGTGCTTGCGGGGGTTGAGCTTTGGCTCTTTGGTCCCACCTCTCAACTGTCAGTCAAATGGTGGCCAGATTCCTGAGCCTATTGGGCTCTATCATATCTTCATTTGAAACTGTGTATGGAGTCAGCCTCCACCACATCACTGCCTAATGCATTCCATTTGTCTACTACTCTGACACTGAAAAAGTTCTTTCTAACGGTTCTGTGGCTCATGTGGGTACTCAGTTTCCACCTGTGTCCCCTTGTTCGCATACCACCAGAGTTGAATAGTATATCCTTGTCTACCCGGTCGATCCCCCTGAGGATTTTATAGATAGTGATCATGTCTCCCCTTACTCTTCTGTCTTCCGTGTCGTAAGGTGCATTTCCCGCAGCCTTTCCTCGTAACTCATGCCTCTTAGTTCTGGGACTAGTCTAGTGGCATACATTTGAACTTTTTCCAGCTTCGTCTTGTGCTTGACATTGAACAGGCTCCATGCTCGGCCACATACTCAAGGATTGGTCTTACATATGTGGTATACAAGATGCTGAATGATTCCTTACACAGGTTCCTTAAAGCTGTTCTGATGTTACCCATCCTCGTATATGCCGCAGACGTAATTCTTTTAATGTGGGCTTCAGGAAACAGGTTTGGTGTGATATCAACCATTCATTCCGTCTGTCTAGGTCATCTTGTAGCCTCCTACAATCTTCCTCTGTTTCTATCCTCCTCATAACTTTTGCATCATCAGCAAACATTGAGAGAAATGAGTCTATACCCTCTGGGAGATCATTTGCATATATCACAAACAGTATAGTTCCAAGGACTGACCCCTGCGGGACTCCACTTGTAACGTCTCGCCAATCTGAGACCTCACCCTCACATTGACTCGTTGTCTCCTGTTGCTTAGGTACTCCTTTATCCAATGGAGTACCTTCCCTTTCACTCCAGCCTGCCTCACCAGCTTTTTCACTAGCCTCTTGTGTGGTACTATATCAAAGGCTTCCTGGCAATCTAAAAATATGAAGTCTGCCCACTTTTCTCGTTGTTGCC
This sequence comes from Procambarus virginalis, assembly GCA_020271785.1. Lineage (NCBI taxonomy): Eukaryota > Metazoa > Arthropoda > Malacostraca > Decapoda > Cambaridae > Procambarus > Procambarus virginalis. The sequence continues at coordinate 192,397 of WNGS01166219.1, read as the reverse complement.
TGGTCATTGAATTCAAATAACGCTGTGAGGCAGGACTTGCCATCCCTGATCCCATGTTGATGCTGTGTTACAAAGTTCTTTTGCTCCAGATGTTCCACTAGCTTTCTTAGCACAATCTTCTCCATCAACTTGCATGGTATGCAGGTTAGGGACACTGGTCTAAAGACCAGTGCCTCCTGTCTATCCCCATTCTTGTATATCGGGACTACGTTAGCTGCTTTCCAAATTTCTGGCAGTTCCCCTGTTGCCAGTGATTTGTTATACACTATGGAGAGTGGCAAGCACAGTTCTTCTGCTCCTTCCTTTAGTATCCAAGGGGAGATTCCATCTTGGCCAATAGCCTTTGTCACATCCAACTCTAGTAAACACTTCCTTACTTCCCCGCTGGTAATCTCAAACTCATCCAGTGGTTCGTGGTTAACTATTCACTATGCCGAAACGCTTTGCGTAATAGTGGCTTTAGGCATTGTATGTACTAGCCCTATCTATAACTCCATCACTCTGTACAATCACTTTTATGTATGTTCCTTACCTAAATAAACATTTTGATTTTTTTCTTGATTCCCTCTCTTCCCTCTGGAATTCCTCCTTGCTCTAAGGTGAAGACCTCCTGGAATTTTTTATTCAGTTCCTCACACACTTCCTTGTCGTTTGTATTGAATCATTCTGCTCCTATCCTTAATTTCATAACCTGTTCCTTTACTGTTGGTTTTCTCCTGATGTGGCTGTGCAGCAATTTAGGCTGAGTCTTTGCCTTGCTTGCGATGTCATTATTGTATTGTCTTTCTGACTCTCTTCTCATCCCGACATATTCATTTCTGGCATTCTGGTATCTTTCTCTGCTCTCAAGTGTCCTGTTATTCCTATAGTTTCTCCATGCCCTTTTACTTTGCTGCTTAGCTAGCCTACATCTCTGATTAAACCATGGGTTTCTCATCTTAATTTCACTGTTTTCCTTTATGACTGGGACAAACTTGTTAAGCTGCTCCCTTGTACTTCTGCGTGATGTAGTCCATCATGTCTTGGGCTGTCTTTCCCTTGAGCTATGTCTCCCAAGCTATGTCTGTTAGGAATTTTCTTATATCCTCATAGTTTCCCTTTCGGAATGTCAGTCTTTGTTTTCAGTACCCCTCTTCGAGTTCAATAACCCTTCTTCAATCAAGTACTCAAACGCTAGTACACTGTGGTCGCTAATTCCTACTGGGGTCTCGAAACCGATTTCTCTTATGTCAGAGTCGTTCAGAGAGAAGTGTGTGTGTGTATGTGTGTACTCACCTAGTTGTACTCACTTATTTGTGCTTACGGGGGATGAGCTTTGGCTCTTTGGTCCTGCCTCACAACCGTCAATCAAATGATGTACAGATTCCTGAGCCAACTGGGCTCTATCATATCTACATTTGAAACAGTTTATGGAGTCTGCCTCCACCTCATCGCTTCTTGGTGCATTCTATTTACTAACTATTCCTACACTGAAAACTTTCCTTTTAATGTCTATGTGGCTCATTTGGGTACTCAGCTTTCACCAGTGTCCCCTTGTGCGTGTACCACCCGTGTTAAATAATCCATCCTTGTTTACCCTCTCAATTTGCCTGAGAATTTTTTATGTGGTGATCATGTCTCCCTGAGCTCTTCTGTTTTCCAACGACATGAGGTGCTATTCACGCAGCCTATACCCATAATGCATACCTCTTAGTTCTGGGACTAGCCTATTGGCATACCTCTGAACTTTTTTCCAGCTTCGTCTTGTGCTTGACAAGGTATGGGCTCCATGCTGGGGCCGCATACTCCAGGATTGATCTTACATATGCGGAATACAAAATTCTGAATGATTACTTACACAGGTTCCTGAAGACAGTTTTGATGATAGCCAGCCTCGCGTATGCCACAGATTTAGTTCTTTTTATGTGTGCTTCAAGAGACAGGTTTGGTGTGATATCAACTCTTCGATCTTTCTCTCTGTCCGTTTCATGAAGGACTTCATCTCCGATTCTGTATCCTGTGTCTGGCCTCCTGTTACCGCCGCCTAATTTCATTATCTCACATTTACTTGGGTTGAACCTTAGTAGCCATTTGTTGGACCATTCACTCAGTCTGTCTAGGTCATCTTGTAGTCTCCTACTATCTTCCTCTGTTTTAACCTTCCCATTAATTTATGCATCGTCAACAGAGAATGAGGGAACGATTGTATACCGTCTGGGAGATTATTTACATATATCAGAAACAGTATAGGTCCAAGGACTTAACCCTGCGGGACTCCACTGGTAACGTCTCGCAAATCTGAGACCTCACCCCTCACAGTGATTCGCTGTCTTCTGTTGCTTAGGTGTTCCCTTTATCCATTTGAGTATCTTCCCTTTCACTTCTGCCTGCATCTCCATATTTATCACTATCCTCTTGTGCGGTACTGTATCAAAGGTTTTATGGCAATCCAAAAATATGCAGTCTGCCCACCCCTCTCTTTCTTGTCTGATTTTTGTTGCCTGGTCGTGGAATTCAATTTATCCTGTTAGGCAAGACTTGCCATCCCTGAACCCATGTTGATGCTCTGTTACAAAGTTCTTTCGATCCAGATGTTCCAGTAGCGTTTTTCGCACAATCTTCTCCATCAGCTTGCATGGTATACAAGTTAGGGACACTGGCCTATTGTTCAGTGCCTCCTGTCTATCCCCCTTCTTATAAATCGGGACTACATTTGCCGTCTTCCAAATTTCTGGCAGTTCCTCTGGTGCTAGGGATTTGTTATACACTATGGAGAGTAGCAGGCACAGTTTTTCTGCTCCTTCCTTTAGTATCCAAGGGGAGATTCCATCTGGGCCTATAGCCTTTGTCACATCCAACTCTAGTAAACACTTCCTTACTTCTCCCACTGGTAATCTCAAACTCTTCTAGTGGTTCCTGGTTAACTATTCCCTCTCTTTTCTCTGGAATTTCTCCTTGCTCTAAGGTAAAGACCTCCTGGAATTTCTTATTCAGTTCCTCACACACTTCCTTGTCGTTTGTAGTGAATCCTTCTGCCCCTAACCTTAATTTCATTACCTGTTCCTTTACTGTTGTTTTTCTCCTGATGTGGCTGTGCAGCAATTTAGGCTGAGTCTTTGCCTTGCTCGTGATGTCATTTTCGCATTGTCTTTCTGCCTCTCTTCTCATCCTGACATATTCATTCCAGGCACACTGATATCTTTCTCTGTTCTCAGGTGTCCTGTTATTCTAATAGTTTCTCCATGCCCTTTTACTTTGCTGCTTAGCTAGCCTAAATCTCTGATTAAACCATGGGTTTCTCATCTTCATTTCTTTGTTTTCTTTTTAGACTGGGACAAGCTTGTTGCTGCTTCCTTGCACTTCAGCGTAATGTAGTTCATCATGTCTTGGGTCATCTTTCCCCTGAGTTCTGTTTCCCATGTTATATGTGGGGTGTTTCTTTTTTTGCTTTCACGACTGCAATGCGTACGTCGCCAATGTACATGTGGCAGACGCTTCAGGAAGCTGTCGGAATTAGCAGCATAGAAAATACGAGAGCAATCGTACAGGGCCTGGGAGCAAGGTCGAGTTAGAGTCCTTGTGGGTTTCTTCTCAGACTAGCCTCACCTGGTCCTGCTCTACGTTGGTCGTTGGAATCTCCTCAATGATGTAACACTTTAAGGGACTCCTAGGGTCCTCATCAAATTTATACTTTAGTGAATTGGGCAACTCGGTGTTGAAGACACCTTGAGCTGAAGGCTTGAGTAATGTTGGCAGTATTCAGAAGTGGTTCAACAGAAACACCGCATAAAGCTTAACAGTAGTTTATTTACTAACTTAACCACTAATACACAGGGTGCTTGATTTACTTTAGATTGGCGTCAGCAAAGCTATGGTTGCATTAGCGAGACTCTTGACGTCTGGCTAATCGACTCGTATCCACTCGTGGAGAAACACCTAACTTAACACAGTTGACAGCCAATCATTAACACGGCAACCTAACTGCCGGTATGCAAAGGGATCACAAGTTCCAACCGGATACTCTGTAATGATGATATGCAATAAACACAATAGCACTGTCAATGGGACAGGCAATAACATGCACAATAATAATAACACAATAACTAAATGTGTGGTGTATGTGAAACTCACATTCACAGACGAGTGAAATGCCGTTATACCACACAGATAAACACGCATTCACCGTCGATTCACCTATAACCTGCGACAGGTATAAGAAGGTGAGAACTGTGTTTGATACCTCAGACCAACACAGACACAATAAACAATGACAAGATCTTGTACTTACAGATAAGGTACCTTTCCTTACTCACTCACTCACTCAGGCACAGTCATACAAGCACTCGTAGGTGGCCTGACAGCTGGTTTCGCTCGTAGACACGGAGGGTACTCGCAGTATCTTGAGATGATTTCGTGAGTAGGGCGTTCTGTATGCTTAACAGACAGACACACGCACACACACTGGCACTGGCGGGCATAAGGTGGTGACATCAGTCGGAGTGAGGGCGGCGGCGGGCGCTCGAGGCACAGGTACTGAGGTACTGAGGTACGGAGGCACAGAGGTACAGAGATACACGCTCGGGACAAGTGGTGGCTGGCGGCGGCTGTGGTATACCATGCAGGTACACTTGTGGTAAAGTCACACACACAGGTTACTTAGGCGGCGGCACTGCCTTAGTTCACTCTAAGTCACTCACAACGATCTTTGTCACCAGGGGTTACCTGATACCAGTCTGTTTTGCTCTGGAGATTTATCACTTTAGGCTTCTAAACAATATACTCAATCGTGATTCTGGGCGAGAGTGGTATATCGCAAAGACGCTGAGTTAACTTGACGGTGAGGAATAGACGGTGTTCAGTATAGTGGCCGATAGACTGAACAGACCCGTCCTCTCAGTTTGGTCTACCTCACGTGAATGAATTTTGCAAGGGGTGCCGGGCATCTCGTGGCACACAACACAAAAGGAGTTACAATTTGACCAATAGCATTGCAGCAAATGAGCGGGAACCAATCATATTAGCTCGTTCGATGAGCAGTAGGAGAGGTGACGTCATGAACACGTCATAGCTGTTATTCAACATCGCGCCGGTTGACCCCATAGGTCAGACGCTGCTGGCGTCTCCCCTCGGTCCCACGGTGCACCACCGATGTACTCATTGACCCTATGGTGGCAAGTATGCTTAACTCCCTGTATCTATATTCTGCCTGGACATACGGCAGCCTCCGTATTATGAGAGTGTTCCTTGTTAAGTGGGCATTCTGGAGGTACCCAACATGCTAGGTCACTATCCTGGATTAAGAGAGATAGGCTTTGTGCACGAAGATCAGTGCACTGTGCACTGCAATGAGCCATTCAAGTCAGCTGTGGGAGAATCTTGGGAGACATACTCCCACATCACCCCCCAACAAAGATCGAGCTCCACATGTGATGCTCGTTCAAACCTCACACCGCTGACGGGCATGTGCACAAATTGAGTGCACGTTGCGCGGCCGGGTCCAGCGGACCCCGTTTTTTATACTGTTAGGCGAGGCGGGTCCTCATCTAGACTATTCTCTTCTGGTAAGTGAGGAATTTCTTCAGTCACCGGGCCACATGTGGCTATCTGTTCAGGCCTTGAGCAGGCACTGTGGTTGGACGTAGCTCCAGGTCTGGGTCGGCTCAACGCCTCGAAACCCTGAGTGGCGCTAGTCTGTCCACTGCCTCTCTCCACCTGTGTCATGCCTGAAACATCAGAGACACACTGGGAACCAGTGTCCGGTGATTCGCATTGCATTTCCTCGCTCATGTCTCCCTCGCTCGACGTCTCGTTAATCACCCCTGACCTACTCAACCAGTCAGCACCTACGTTGTTGGCTCCTTTTATGTAAACCACGCGGAATGTGAACTGTTGAAGGAACTACACCCAGCGTATTATTCTAGGGTTTGCATTTTTAAGCATACCGATGTGGCTGAGGGGTTGGTGATCTACTTGAAACGTGAAGCGCTTATCGTAGAGATACTGGTAGAATTTCCTTACTCCTACGACAGCAGCAAGGAGTTCCTTTTCTACAGTGGAGTACTTCTGCTCAGCATCGCTCAATTTACGACTGGAGTACGCAACTGGCCAGATTTCACCGTCGTACTCTTGCATGAGTACAGCACCAATACCTGTATTTGAGGCATCTGTCTGAAGGATGTACTCCCTGGTAGAATCTGGTAGTCTAAGGATGGGTGCTTCAGTCAGCTTCGTCTTGAGCGTCGAGAATGCTGAGTTCTCCATTTCTGTCCAACGTACTCTAACAGGTGCACTCTTCTTGGTGAGATTAGTTAGCGGAGTTACTATGGACGTGAAATTGGGAATGAAAGTTCTATAGTACCCTGCCAGTCCCAGGAATGACTTAACCTGAGTCTTGGTGGCGGGTGGAGTGGCTTCACTGATCTTGGTGATCTTCTCAGGCAGCGGCCTGGTGAACCCTCCCCCTATCACGTGACCAAGGTACCTGACCTCCTTTCACCCCAACTCACACTTAGTGGGTTTTGCAACCATTCCTACTTCTTGTAGTCTTGCCAACACCTGCCATAGCAAGGTCAGATGTTCTTTCCACGTAGTTTTAGTTTAGTTCATTTATTATGCACCCCATACCCATCTTGTGGGCGGTAGTGGAAAGGGTTACAGAGGCACATAATGGGCTCAGGGACTGAACCCCACAATTCATTTAGCTAAGCAAGTTACAATCTTGATGAGCTAGTTACAAAATTCAATATAAGTCGTCACATCAACAATGGGTTCGAGATCGACCTCAAGTACAGGTTCTAAATTAAGCAACTGACATGTGAAGAGCTAGTGTCAAAATTTATATGTTTGTCCTGCACACCGCCCTCATCCAGTGGGCAGCGGTGGATAGGTTACAATCACTCAGTTACTACCTACAGTTAGCAAACTGGGATATTTCGCTAAAATTTCTGGTAGCAGATCATTTTGAATGAAATATTTACACATCGCTGGAACATTGGTTATAGAATTGTCTCTAAATTCACGTATCTTTTCGCACTCCATCACATAGTGACGGAGGGTGTGCGAATAATTTTGTTGACACAGTTTACATTTGGTCAGGTCTGTCAGGTTTGGTCATTTGGTCCACGTAGCAGAGTGGATGAGCACATCGTCCACGAACACTTCTACTCCAGTAATTCCCCCAAGACCTTGCGCATAGTTCTGTTGAACACGGCTGGGGCGTTCACCAGTTCAAACGGAAGAACTGTGAACTGGAAGAGACCTTCGCTTGTCATGAAGGCAGTGCAGTGCTTACTGTCTTCATGTAAGGGAATCTGCCAAAATCCTTTTGTCAGATTAAGTTTGGAGAAATAGCAACTGGAAGCTAACCTCGAGAAGATCTCATTTTGATTGAACATCGGTTCAGCATCAAACTCTATGATGGAGTTCAACTTCCTGAAGTCGAGGCAGATGCGCACACCTCCCCCAGGCTTCTTCACTAACACAATCGGGCTTGAGTACGGTGAGGTCGACTTCTCTATTACTCCTGCATTAATCATAGATGCCAGTTCTTCTCTCACCTGTGGTACAAGGTGATGAGGAACAGGATATGGTTTTGTTCGTACCGCTTGCTGCTCTAGCAAATGTATGCGGTAACCCTCCACCTTTGCTACTTTAGTGACGTCAGAGAGCACCTCCTTGTACTCTGCTACCAGTCGAGTAACCTGGTCGACTTGATCTTCAGACAGCTGATCATCAACCTTAACATCTCGGTGTGTCTCCTGCTGCTGTTGATTGAAGAGACCTGGCTGACCTACCTCCTCGTCGGCGGTTATCACTGAGACACCGGCGATCGTTGCTGAGAGCAGAGGGTGGTCGATCGGCCCTGTCGATGTCGAGCCCCGCGGTCCTCTCCTGTTCTTACGTCTTACACGCTTCTTCAGCTTTTGGATCCATGTACAGGAGGGTCCTCGTAGCGTTTGAGCATGTTGCGTTCTTTTGCTTGTTTCACCATTGCATCACAGCTTGCCTTCTCTCCCTTATTCTTCAGCTGGGTAAGGGTGTGGTCACTCCCTGTGACGTCATTCCCGGGCGAGTCGCCCTTGGCATCAGCTGGCTGAGGACGACTGCATACAGCTGAAGCAGCGTCCTCACGCTCCCCCGTTTTCTTCGAGGGTGGACTCGGGCAATCAGAGATTCCCGGAACATTTCCCAATAATAATCCATATATAGCACGTTCCTGTTGAACGGCGCAGATTTTACCTTTGATGTAAGGTGTGTCGACCCACACATACACCTCCACCATCTCTTTAGTATAGCCATTTGGGAATTTGAGATAGATATGTCTCCCTGTCTCAGATCCTGGCTGTACTAGGCTCTTTCTTACCATGTGAGTAGTGGCGCCTTTGTCACGGAAGATTTTCGCCGATTTTCCGTTAACATTTCCGTCCACCACCTCAAGGGTCCAAGCTAGTGGATCCTTTCCAACGTTGGGATGTTTCTTACCACTTGAGCTCACACCTGCTATGTAGCCTGATTTCGGTTTTACCTTGCAATCAGCTGCACGATGTCCTGGCTTACCACAGGTGTAGCACTTGTGTACATGCTTGTTGGAGGAGTTTCCCTGCTCCCCCGACACACCAGGCTTAAGCTTAGCTCCATTGCCAATACCTGTAGCATGATGCTTCCCGTGCGGCTTCACCCCTTTCACCTGTCTCCTGGCCCCAGCCCACAGATCAGCTTGCTTGGCCATAGACAGATTTGACACAATTTCTTGCTCTTTGAGCTTGACACGCAGAGACGATTCGCATGCTTCTAAGAACGGTTCACGAATCATCAGTTGATAGAACTCCATGCTCCCAGTAGCAGTCTCCATGAGTTCACAGTAACGGTTTAGACTCGATTCTAACCGCTGTAACATGAGCACATATGTCTCTCCTTTTTGCAATTGAGCTCTACGGAAATTCTCTAGCATCCGGTCTGCAGTTATGCCAAAACCATTCAGCAGCGCTGTTGTCAATGCCTCATAATCTCCGCGTTGGTGCGGACCCAGACTGTGGTACATAGTTAGTGCCCTACCCTTTAACAATGCACTAAGAGCGAGTTCCCACTTTGATCTTTCCCACCCGCAATCAGCGGCATGACCTTCGAAACGCTTGATGTATGCATCCATCGAGTCGTCCCTTTCATCAAAGTTAGCTAGTTTAGGTAGTTTGACAGTCTTAACTTGTTCAACGTTAGTCTCTGTTGAACGACCACTTGTCTGGTCATCCTGCCTTGCTTGCAACTGCATGCGAGTTATGCGTTCAGTACTTTCTCGCTTCTGCTGATCAGTCCAGCGTTCGTTTTCTCTCTCCTGCTGATCAGTCCACAGTTTACTTTCTCTGTCCTGCTGATCAGTCCAGAGTTTCATAGCTAGCTCTGCTACTTTATTCCCTTCGAATCCCAACTCCCTAACTTGGTTATGGTATTCCTCTAAGGTGAATAATTGCGAGCCTGTAATACCTACTCTTTGAGTTGGTGTCGTCCACAAGGACCTTTTGGGCCGAGATTCTTCCCCATAGAATCCCCCCAACGAAGTATTTAAAGGACTAGATTCCCGTGTGACTCCGTTTTCTTCCGCAGCGCGCGTGATTCTAGTGACATCATTCTCAGTGACGTCACCCACAGGGGTCTCTACCTCCAAGTTGTCTCTCACTGGGGTCTCTCCCACTGTGTTATCTCTCACTGGGGGTCTCACCACCGGTAGCTTCATCCAGTGTGATGAGACTCGTGCACGCAACCTCAGCACTACCCTGCATGTGTGCTTGTAGCATCACCTCTTCCACGGCCCTCACGTGCTGTTCCACTCGTTCCTTACACTCAAGCACAGTAAGAGTGTCATAGTCGTCAGGTCTACGAGCGGTCAAGGCCAGGTGAAGATGCAGGTAGCACTGCTTGTACTCTACACACTCAGACATACTGGTGGTGTGTGTACCTAACAGGGAGTTAAACATCCTCTGAATACTGCTCGTCACTTTTGAATTTTCAGGGAAAATTTAAGTGCGAAATTTTACTTTACAACCTAGCTCATAGGTTCCAACTAAGCCTAACACGTTGGGTGCCAGATGTGGGGTGTTTCCTTTTTTGCTTTCACGACTGCAATGCGTACGTCGCCAATGTACATGTGGCAGACGCTTCAGGAAGCTGTCGGAATTAGCAGAATAGAAAATACGAGAGCAACCGTACAGGGCCTGGAAGCAAGGTCAAGTTAGAGTCCTTGTGGGTCTCGTCTCAGACTAGCCTCACCTGGTCCTGCTCCACGTTGGTCGTTGGAATCTCCTCAATGATATAACACTTTAAGGGACTCCTAGAGTCCTCATCAAATTTATAGTTTAGTGAATTGGGCAACTCGGTGTTGAAGACACCTAGAGCTGAAGGCTTGAGTAATATTGGCAGTATTCAGAAGTGGTTCAACGGAAACACCGCATAAAGCTTAACAGTAGTTTATTTACTAACTTAACCACTAATACACAGGGTGCTTGATTTACTTTAGATTGGCGTCAGCAAAGCTATGGTTGCATTAGCGAGACTCTTGATGTCTGGCTAATCGACTCGTATCCACTCGTGGGGAAACACCTAACTTAACACAGTTGACAGCCAATCATTAACACGGCAACCTAACTGCCGGTATGCAAAGGGATCACAAGAGTTCCTACCGGATACTCGGTAATGATGATATGCAATAAACACAATAGCACTGTCAATGGGACAGGCAATAACATGCACAATAATAACAACACAATAACTAAATGTGTGGTGTATGTGAAACTCACATTCACAGACGAGTGAAATGCCATGATACCACACAGATAAACACGCATTCACCGTCGATTCACCTATAACCTGCGACAGGTATAAGAAGGTGAGAACTGTGTTTGATACCTCAGATCAACACAGACACAATAAACAATGACAAGATCTTGTACTTACAGATAAGGTACCTTTCCTTACTCACTCACTCACTCAGGCACAGTTATACAAGCACTCGTAGGTGGCCTGACAGCTGGTTTCGCTCATAGACACGAAGGGTACTCGCAGTATCTTCAGATGATTTCGTGAGTAGGGCGTGCTGTATGCTTAACAGACAGACACATGCACACACACTGGCACTGGCGGTGCGTAAGGTGGTGACGTCACGTCGGAGTGAGGGCGGCGGCGGGCGCTCGAGGCACAGGTACTAAGGTACTGAGGCACAGAGGTACAGAGGTACACGCTCGGGATGAGTGGCGGCTGGCGGCAGCTGTGGTATACCATGCAGGTACACTTGTGGTAAAGTCACACACACAGGTTACTTAGGCGGCGGCACTGCCTTAGTTCACTCTAAGTCACTCACAACGATCTTTGTCACCAGGGGTTACCTGATACCAGTCTGTTTCACTCTGGAGATTTGTCACTTTAGGCTTCTAAACAATAATCTCACTCTTGATTCTGGGCGAGTGTGGTATATCGCAAAGACGCTGAGTTAACTTGACGGTGAGGAATAGACGGTGTTCAGTCTAGTGGCCGATAGACTGAACAGATCCGTCCTCTCAGTTTGGTCTACCTCACGTGAATGAATTTTGCAAGGGGTGCCGGGCATCTCGTGGCACACAACACAAAAGGAGTTACAATTTGACCAATAGCATTGCTGCAAATGAGCGGGAACCAATCATATTAGCTCGTTCGATGAGCAGTAGGAGAGGTGACGTCATGAACACGTCATAGCTGTTATTCAACATCGCGCCGGTTGACCCCAGAGGTCAGACGCTGCTGACGTCTCCCCTCGGTCCCATGGTGCACCACCGATGTACTCATTGTCCCTTTGGTGGCAAGTATGCTTAACTCCCTGTATCTATTTTCTGCCTGGACATACGGCGGCCTCCGTATTATGAGAGTGTTCCTTGTTAAGTGGGCATTCTGGAGGTACCCAACATGCTAGGTCACTATCCAGGATTAAGAGAGATAGGCTTTCTGCACATAGATCAGTGCACTGTGCACTGCAATGAGCCATTCAAGTCAGCTGTGGGAGTATCTTGGGAGACATACTCCCACATTATAACTGTTAGGAATTTTCTTATCTCCTCATAGTTTCCCTTACAAAATGCCAGCCTTTTGTTTTCATTACCCCTCCTCGAGTTCAATAACCCTTCTTCTACCAGGTACTCAAATGCCAGAAAACTGTGGTCCCTCATTCTTACTGGGGTCTCATAACCGATTTCTCTTATGTCAGATTCGTTCAGAGTGAAGACTAGGTCGAGTCTCGCTGGTTCATCATTTCCTCTCATCCTAGTGGGTTCCCTGACATGCTGGGTTAAAAAAAATTCTAGAGTCCGCCTCCATAAGTTTGGCTCTACATGTATCCTCGCCTCCAAGCAGTTCCTTGTTTTCCCAGTTTATCCTTCCGTGACTGAAGTCCCGCATGATGAGCAGATGGGATCTATTTCTACAGACGGCAGAGACTGCCCTCTCAATTATAGTGTTAACTGCCATGTTATTGTTGTCATACTCTTGACTGGGTCTTCTGTCATTTGGTGCAGAGTTATATATCACTGCTACTACTATTCTTGGTCCTCCCATTGTCAAGGTGCCTGTTATGTAGTCTCTGAATCCCTCACAGCCTGAGAAAGCCATCTTGAAACTGCGTTCCTTTCTCATTTGTAGCACCTCTCCGCCTCCTCCCCTACTTTCCCTCTCTTTCCTTATTACTGTGTACTGCTGGGGAAACACGGCATTCGTTATGATTTCTGAGAGTTTTGTTTCAGTGAGTTTGATTACATCTAGGTTTACTTCTCCCCCATCAAAAAATGGGGGGGGGGCAGAAAAGAGGGGAAGGCTTGGGGGACTTGGGGGGAAAGGGAGGGCTGAGTGGGATGAGGAAGAGTAAACGGTTTAGGGGAGTGGTGGAGAATGGAAGGCTTGTGGGGGGGGGGGTGTAGGGGAGAACGGAGGGCTTGGGGGTGGGGGAGTAATGGGGGCTGTCAGGGGATGGGGCAGATAGGGTCTCTATTGGGTAGAATGTGGGTGCTCCACTCCCTGTGGCTGTTGAACTGTTTGAGGAGGGTTCCCCACTCCCCTCTGGGGTTGTAGGGTTCAGGGTTGTGGTTCTCTCCCTGCGCTCTCTCCTCGCATCTGCTGCCCTCCTTCTCTCGTCCCTTGTCATATCCCTCTGCAGGAATACTTTTTTGAAATTCTGTACATTTGCTAGACCCTTTTTCCTTGCTAATAGGTTCTATTTCGTGTTCTCGCTCATGAATCCATTATCAATCAGCCACTGTCCTTGTTGAGCTTTCCAAGCCTGAAAACCTTTTCTACATTTTGGTCAGCCCTCTCCATTCGTACCTCTTTAAGGATCTCGGTAACTATGTTTTTGTCCTTGTCTCTCTGCTTCTTTGGGCTGGTCCCTGTTTGCTCCTTAATCTTTGTCACCTTCTCGTAGAATTCTGTTAAACCGGCGAGACAAAATCTGCCATCCCTGAACCCATGTTAGTGGTGTCACGTAGTCCCTTGTGTCCAAATGTGCTTCTTGGTTTTTCTCACAACCTTCTCCATCTTGAGTGTGTGTGTACATGTGTGCATGAGTGAGTGTTCCCATTCCAATTTGCGTGTTTAATGTACTCGTTCTTGTATATATGAGCATAAGCATGCGAGTGTGTGTGTGTGAGTGTTTGTAGTAGTGTGTGTGTGTAGCAGTAGAATGGGGTGGGGAAGTGAGAGAGTGTGTGGTTATTTGTCGGGGTTTTGAAATTGAAATTGTATAAACACAAAGGGAGGAGGTAGCTCAAGCTATTCTCACCCCGTTCAGTACATATACACACATCACAAGCCATAAACATATTACAAAACATTCTGAGAGATAACATATACATTTCCTATTTGTCGGGGTGTGCTTGAAGTAGTTCAAGGGTGCTCTTGGGGAGGGAGGTGCGCTTGGGGTGGGGGTGTTCTGGAGAGGGGCGAAAGTGTGTGTGAGCTTATGTGAATGATAGTGGTGGAGGTGGGGTTGAGGGTGGGAGAGGGGGGGCAGAAGGTGGTAGTGGAGGTGGGGGTGAGGTTGGTGGTTAGGGTTTAGGTGGGGGTGAGGGTGGGAGTGGAGGTCAGGGTGGTGGTGGTGGTGTTGTGTGTACTCACCTAGTTACCTAGTTGTATTCACCTAGTTGTGCTTGCTGGGGTTGAGCTCTGGCTCTTTGGTCCCGCCTCCCAACCGTCAATCAACAGGTGTACAGGTTCCTGAGCCTATTGGGCTCTATCATATCTACACTTGAAACTGTGTATGGAGTCAGCCTCCACCAAATCATTTCCTAATGCATTCTATTTGTCAACCACTCTGACACTAAAAAAGTTCTTTCTAATATCTCTGTGGCTCATTTCGGCACTTAGTTTCCACCTGTGTCCCCTAGTGCGCGTGCCCCTTGTGTTAAATAGCCTGTCTTTATCTACCCTGTCGATTCCCTTGAGAATCTTGAATGTGGTGATCATGTCCCCCCAACTCTTCTGTCTTCCAACGAAGTGAGGTTTAATTCCCGTAGTCTCTCCTCGTAGCTCATACCTCTCAGCTCGGGTACTAGTCTGGTGGCAAACCTTTGAACCTTTTCCAGTTTAGTCTTATGCTTGACTAGATATGGACTCCATGCTGGAGCCGCATACTCCAGGATTGGTCTGACATATGTGGTATATAATGTTCTGAAAGATTCCTTACACAAGTTTCGGAAGGCCGTTCTTATGTTAGCCAACCTGGCATATGCTGCTGATGTTATCCTCTTGATATGACATTCAGGGGACAGGTCTGGCGTGATATCAACCCCCAGGTCTTTCTCTCCCTCAGACTCTTGATGTATTTCGTCTCCCAAATGATACCTTGTATCTGATCTCCTGCTTCCTACCCCTATCTTCATGAAATTACATTTGCTTGGGATAAACTCTAAGAACCATTTGTTCGACCACTCCTGCAGCTTGTCCAGGTTTTCTTGAAGCCTCAAGTTGTTCTCCTCTGTCTTAATCCTTCTCATAATTTTAG
>WNGS01166219.1:153739-166729 GCA_020271785.1 Procambarus virginalis | reverse complement strand
GAAAATCAAAGTAAAAAGTCTCTACCTCGTTAGTTTAGCTGTAGTGGCCTGGAGAAGTGGCGTTTTTAGTGTTTAGATGAGGTTTGTTGTCTCATGGGAATTTATATTTGTCTAATATATTTTCAATGTTTTCTTACTTTCTTTATTTAGTTTTTTCGCTCTAACAAGTTGTATCTTTGAGTCAAAGATTGTGATCAATATGTATAGACTTTGAAATATACGTATATAAAGATAGTGTGTATAAATAATGTCCCATTTATTTACTCATGAGGTTTTTGTGGGTTTCTGTATTGTGTCCATCATAAAATATGGTTACCACATGAGGGGGTTAGCTCTCCCTCACCTAAACTTGATCAATCGTTCCCTCTTCCGACGTCAGCACAAGATCTGGTATGCTGTTACCTCGTGTGGGGTTTACTACATTCTGTATGAGAAGGAGTCCTATATCAGAGCTAGAAAATGTTTCCTCTTGTGTCGTTAGATTTACCCAATCTACAGACTCATGGTTAAATCCCCTATTATTGGGGTTTGGGTTTCTGATGCTCTTTAATCACATTATGCAGATCAGCAACTCCTCTGCTACTGCTATGTCACCCTGTAGCATACTCAGACAGTCCTTTTCCTACGTCTTTATGTCTACGTATTTGGGTGATAAGACACAAAGAGTAAAGTGGCTTCTTATATTTATTTAGTATAGTCTTGGTTACAGCGTCAGTTTATTGGGTGGACTGGCCCGATCACTAAGATCATGGAGGATAGTGTAGCAGGAAAGAAGAATGTGCACGATTGATGCGTCCTGGGTCACTGTTGGAGCATGTAGATCCGGGTCGGATGAGCTCGGGCACCAGGACAATGGAGATAATGTAGGCAGATAGTCAGGACAACAAAATTCAGCACTGTTAAGCTGACTTTTCTTGGCTGCGACGAAGAGTAGGAAACGCAAGCTGTAGGTCCTGTACTGTGCAAGTGACGTGCTTGAGTCGGCAGAGTAGCAGGATGCAGTGAACGTGGTAGATGAGTCTGATGATGAAGGAGCAGCTGAAGTAAAAGTCTCTGTAGGACGAACAGTGACCTGGCAGCGACTGAGAGTAGGCAGGACAACTGCTGATCCCGCATGATGTAATTAGTGATGAAGCTTTAGTATGTGTAAGCGATGAACATGGTGACAGTCACAGCTGTGGCAAGGTTGCAGGTTGTCAACACACTCTGGGGTCACCAATGTAAGACACGTTAATGTGTACGTATTTGGATGATTAGACAAAGAGTATAGTGGTTTCAGTAAGTAATGGTTTCCAAAGCAGTGATGGCCGAGTGATTAAGGCGTCTGACTAGAAATCAGATGGGATCTTCCTGCGTAGATTCGAATCCCCTCACTGCGGTCCAAGGCATAGTTGTTTTGGTTCCAAAGGGTTGTCATAGCCAGCGGGTGGTACTTGGGGACGAGCTCCCATTGCCTATAAAAAGCTCCTGGACAGCGTGCGTGTCAATAGCCTCTGACAACCAAGTCCAACTCCTGGCCTGTACGGGTAGCTTAGTCTTTAAGTCCGGAGGAACTCCTTCTATCGGAACTCCTTCTGTCTGGTGATAGGAGAAGGGACGAGGCGTGTCTCTGGCGCCTTAAAACCAGTTGCTCCTGTAGATGGAACTCGATAGCCTGGAAAGGCAGCTCATCTAGGGGAAGGCATCCTTCCCGATTTCCTGAAACCCTGATTTCAACCTCGGCTGCCTTGTTGCCATACATTTGTGAAAGGCTTCAGGAGTCATCCTCGAGGAAAAATCCGGAGTTGGGGCCCCTAAGGCAGTTCGTTTTGACTTCGACCTCGTTCTGGCAGCTCTTGAGACGGTGCTGGAACCATGTGTATTGGCATTTGCCTTTCCATTGGACAATTTCAGCAACGTGGCGCGAGGGGGATCTTCTGCATGAGTATTAGCTTCTCCTCCATATCTACCTACCCAGGATTTGCGCCCTGGAGCGACTGACAACCAGAGCGCAACTTCATAGTCTCACGAGACTGAAGGATGCCTACTACTATAGTGGTTTCTTATAGGGTCCCGGTAGTAGAGTCGGGCTCGTTCTCAACGCACAATCGAGAATTCCGGATTCAAATTCCAGGTGAGACAGAAATCGTATCTTGTTGGTGAAAAAGATATATCAATTTTAAATAAGTTCCCACAGCGACTCTCGCCCATCTATTGGAGATGCTGTTGATCTAATGACCCAAAACTACTCAAAGCCTCCTAGTATTACGTAAGTATTGAAGAAAATATGATATATATACTCACTATAATGTTGGAACTGCATGCAAAATATATTTTATGTTCGGTTCGGTTCGGTGTTCCATGCGCGAAAGACATCGGAGATTTTATATAAGTACAGTACATGGTAGCGAATATATACCAACGAATAACGATTAGTATCTATATAACAAAACTATGGTCCTATGGAGTCGATTTAACTTCCAGACGCATTTTTAAATAAATTTTAAATGTTTTCTGGCTGGTTATGTTAGATAATATTAAAATTACGCATTCTACTTGTTAATATCATAAATTAAATTTGCGCAAATTTCAGCAGAGAAGTGCGACAACTGGATCACTGTGTACAGAAGGCTGATATGCCAACAAACACTTTCCAGACAAAATATATCTTGGATAAGTCGCTCCACAAGATTGTCTCTTGGACCGTCGACTTCCTTTGATGCCACATATATACGTCTTATTCCATTAAAATTATAATATTTCAGAGTACAAATATGTTCTCTTATGTTCTACATTCAGTACCAACATTATTGTGAGTAAATATACCACATTTCTTAATTACTTATGTATTACTAAGAGGCTTTGCGTTGCTTTGGGTCATTAGGTGGACAGCATCTCCAATAAATGGGCGAGAGTCGCTATTGGGAACTTATTTTAAAACTGATATATCTTTGTTCTCCGACAAGATATATTTCCTTTGGTGCACTCATAAAAACGTTATATTTTGGTCTTTCTGAAGGCATATAATATTTTAGGTTTTCTTATCGTATCTTTGTTAATTATACAATATATCAGCCAGTGTGTAGGCATCTGCACTCCATGATCAACAAGCTACTGAAAGCTAATATAAAAACATATGTATCTTCAATTGAGCTTTAAATATTTCTATGGTAAAGTATTTAAAATGAAGAATATATTTCTGTCTTTCGTAAGACATATAAAACATTTATGTTTATTATCGAATTTACGTGAAATAAACATTGATCGGAGAGAGAGTTGCTTTGATATAAAAGTAGAGAAATTGATGTAACGATGACCAGATTAAGGCTGGGACACACCAAACTGGCAGCACACAGCTCTAAGTACAGAACAGACATCAACGAACTCTGCCACGACTGTCAGGTGCCTGAAACAATCGAACACTATCTCCTTCACTGCTACCAAATACATGTTTGAAATTTATTGTGCCAGAGTAAATTTCAAACATGTATTTAGCATACATAAAATATCCTTTTCCATCGAGCATCTCCCTGTAACATCCACCTCTGTTTTAGTCGCCGCTCCTCTGTCTACAGCACAATGCAACAAGCACTTTTGAAACTCTTATCATCCTCAACATAAACGCATCTACCAACATTGTGGGAACCGACCTGCGAGATTTATATTTATTTAATTTATATGAATTTATATAGAATTTATATTTACGTTAATTTATATATTTCGATAACAATTTGTTTGATGTTAAGTGGACTGATCTCCACCACAAAGTGACGACCGAGCCCATTGATGTCGTCTGCCTTCAGGAGTGCAGAGTTCCCACCAGGTCTCCACCCCCTAAATTACCCTCCTTTGTTGTCTATAACCATAAATCCAGTCACTCTTGTATTTTGTATGTTAAGAAGTCCCTTCCTCACCAGCTACTCCCAGCCAAGTCAACTGAAGGGCTTCAGTATCATGGTGTGAGGATCTACGTGGGGAACTCTGCCCTCAATATCTTTAACCTGTATGCTCCTAGTGATAAGTTTAATTATACTGACCTTCCTATCTGTATTCAGACTGAGCCTACCATCATTATAGGTGATTATAACGCTAGGCATAGAAATATTGGTAATTCGCAGTTCAGCAATCGTAACGGCAACCAACTGTTGTCGCTATTAGGTAGTCACGATGATGCACAGATTGTGGGTGACCTTGAACCGACGCGTATCTACGGAGGTATTCTTGATCTATGTCTCGGTTTCAACGTCTCCCACACCGTCTGTGCCTCGTCAATAGTGCCAGATATGGCGTCTGATCATCTGGCCATATTAGCCACTGTAAGCATTGGCAGCGCTATCCTCCCCGGCGGAGTGTTCAAGCGGAAGAGGCTGGCTGTGCCCATCGATCAACGAGACAATTTTGTTGCTCATGTGTCAGAATGGTACAGTTCATCTGAGCCTTCATCAGTTGAAGATTTTAACAATGAGCTCACAGGTACTATCGAGCAGTTTATAGAATCACTTGATCCATCGTCTAGGCCACGTAACCCAAATTACACTGGTCATAGCACTTATGCTTATTATAATGATTCTAAATTGCATGCACTAAAACGCACTGCCAGAAGAATTGGACTAGCTTATAGAAGGACCCGCACTGCTGAAATGCTTAAGCTCTTTCAAACGGCTCTGGCTGAGGCCAGGGAACGTATGGTAGAGCTGAGGCAGACAGACTGGGAAACTTTTGTCAGTGGTCTCAATTCTCACACGCCACTAAGTCGAGCATGGAAGGATATCAATAAGATCAAAGGGAAAAATGCTGCAGAGATTGCGCACCCTAATCCTCTGCACAGAGCAAATGAGCTTGTTGATGCTTGGGCCACCACCTCCAGCTTTGACAGTCTTCCTCTACTCACACAGAACGAATTGAATAATAAATATGCTGATAGAGCAAGGCTCCTTGACTTCATGCTTCATCAAGAGGATGACTGTGACATGCTTTTTACTGAATACGAACTAGACTCTGCTCTACATAAAGGCAAAGCTACATCACCCGGGGAGGATGGAGTTACTTACGGCATACTGCGTATGCTTCTGCTAGTTCCAGGGAATCCCTTGCTTGAATTGTATAATATGAGCTATGTAACTGGGGAGCTTCCAAAGTCATGGACCAACAGTCTTATTATTCCCATTCCTAAACCAAACCAGCAGAGTGCTTTTCGCCCAATCTCCCTCACTAGTTGTCTCTGTAAGTGTCTTGAGAGGATGGTTCTCAACCGTCTCCTTTACAGAATTAGTAACATGTTGTCTCCCCAGATATATGGCTTTACGCATGGAAAGAGTGTACATCACTGTATTACCACATTCCTCACCCTGCATACTGATAGGTCATACACCACTTTCCTAGATCTTAAGTCAGCCTTTGACATTGCTAACCCACTCGTCATTCTGAGCGAACTTGCTAAAATGAATGTTGGAGGATGGCTTTTACGGTGGATAAGAGGCTATCTATCCAACAGGAAGTCATCTGTACTATTCCAAGGGCATAGGAGTGTAACGAGAGATTTTGAACTTGGCACTCCACAGGGAGGTGTCCTCAGTCCTACTCTGTTCAATGTGTTAATCAATGCACTTCTAAACTCAGTAACTAGGAGCCCAAGCGAACACATCATTAGCTATGCGGATGATATACTGATCCACACCAATGGGTATACCAACACCCAAAATGTTCTGAACTCTGTATTGCACACATGTCAGGAACTAGGCTTGGTCATCTCAGTAGAGAAAACAAAGATCCTGAACCGACGCCCACCCAGGCGGGGTGGGGCCGTTCGCAAAATGCAGTTGCATGATGGCTCTCTGCTCGACTATGTAACCAGATACAAATACCTTGGTCTTGAAGTTCCACTGTACCGCAATGTTGTAGCCAGACTGGGTCGCCAATGTAGAGAGAGGCTCCGTGCTCTCAAGGCTGTGGCAGGCTACCATCCAAGCTATGGTGCAAATGTGAGAATTGTCAAAATGATGTATCTCTCATATATTAGGTCTCTGATTGATTATGCTGCACCCATGCTTGCTCTAGTGCCTGAGAGAATGCTTGGAGGGCTGGAAAAGATGCAAAACGAAGCCATGAGGATTATCCTCGGATGCCCCCGTACAACTAAATTACTAAACATGAGGAAGGAACTGAATATTTCATGTGTAAGTGATCGTATCACTGAAATTAATGCTTTAATTGGTATCAAGATGCTTAGGCTAACCCACCCTAACCCCTGCACTGAAGCCCTCCAAGCCTTCTTCCTTGAAGGTCAGCATCCCTCCAAATGGATTACTGTAACTGCCAATGTGCTCAGAATGTATAACTTTCATCACCCCCACCAAGAGAGACAACAACAACACTTTCCTGCCCCATGGGAGATCACTCCTTTCCAAATTACTGTTCCCCCTTTCCCACCCAAGAAGCTGATTAAAGAACAGGCCTTGCTTCGACAAGAAGCAAAGTACAATGCCTTAAGCCAAATTGATGCTTTAGTCAGAGAGCGCTCCCTTTCCCAGATTATTTACACTGATGGATCCTTGCATCAGTCCTATGGTGCAGCTGGAAGTGCAGTTGTTGTGACAGGGAGAGATGGTTCCATCTCCCATGAGTGTGGAGCGAGACTAAGTAACTGGGCCTCCACTCTTCAAACAGAATTGGTTGCCATAATCCTTGCACTAGAGCGCGTATATGAATCCAAAGTTGACACGCTAATTGTAAGTGACTCCTTGTCATCCTTGACTGCCCTCAGCTCCCCAAGGCATAACTGTGACGTGCTTATCTCTGAAGCTAGACACAGATATAGTGAAATAATCAATGATGGAGTCAGAGTTTGTCTCCTGTGGATTCCTTCCCATATTGGTCTCCGAATGCATGATAGAACTGATGAGCTAGCCAAGACTTTTGCTCGTAAAGAGGGAATTGATTACCAACTTGGACTGCCTTTCAGCAGCCTGAGGGCAGTAATATCCCAGGAACATCAACTAAATTTCGGAGGCTTGAGGCAAAGTGAAATTCACACCAGTTACTCCATCTATCATCATTCTATTATGCATGAAGAACCGCACGTCTATGGGTCATCCAATAATGTTAGCAGACTTCTAGATGTTACCACTGCTAGGCTTAGGCTCGGCTACAAGTACCTCTGGGAGTTTGTAACATCTGCTGATGTAGATTTGACTAAATGTAAACTCTGTCAGCAGAACTATTCGCATACTTTGCGTCATTATATAATGGAATGTGAAAAAATTGCGGAATTTAGAGATAACACCATCAATAGTGTCCAAGAAATGTGTAAGTACTTCATTCACAATGATGTGCTGCCCGAAATTTTAGCGAAGTATCCAAAATTTGCTTACTGTCGGTAATGCATGCACATGACTGTAAAGCTGCCGCCCAGTTGGGTGGGTGTGCAGCAAGACTAGTAACTGTGTGACTCACTATAGATGTAAAGTGCCTTGTATAGTGACTGTTGTGAGCCTCTTGTAATGTCACTTGTGACACCTCTTTGTGTCACAAAGATTCTTGATGTGTGTATTTGTGTGAGTGATTAGATATGTATGTGTATGTATATGTGTATACGTATATATATATGTACATGTATGTATGAGGGTGTGTACATGTGTATACAACATTGATAATATTGTAACTAGCGTCAAACATTGTTATTTGCTTAGC
Organism: Procambarus virginalis; assembly: GCA_020271785.1. Classification (NCBI taxonomy): domain Eukaryota; kingdom Metazoa; phylum Arthropoda; class Malacostraca; order Decapoda; family Cambaridae; genus Procambarus; species Procambarus virginalis. Next base: position 159,061 of record WNGS01166219.1, on the reverse strand, counting down.
TAAACGAACTAGAGGGTTCAGTTCCTGAACCGATTATGTGCCTCTGTAATCCTTTACACCACCGCCCACGGGATGGGTATGGGGTGCATAATAAAGAAAGAAATTGAAATTGAATTGTTAAGTGGATTGTATTTCTGCTATAGTTCTCACAAATCGATCCTTACACATTAGGGTGGGTTTATATTAAATATATATATATTCAGCCAATCAAACTAGAGTATTAAACTACATATATTAATAAAATTGGAGGTGCCTTATCTTATTGTACAGCAGGCGTAGTCCACCAGGTACAACTGGGATGTAGACACCAAATTATCCTCGTGAGAGGCTAGCTTCCATCACCCCAAGTAACTGATGTACCAAGATTAATTCTTGCTTCCTCTTCTTGTTCCTGTGAAAGGGCACTAGCTGTAAAGCCAGAATCCTAATATATGACAGCTATATCAGAGAAAACACTGTATATAATTAGATAAGGGCCAAGGATTAATTTCCTGTGTTGAGTCGATCGTTCGTGTTCTCACCGGAAATATTCCAATCTAACAAAAAATTACTGGCCAATAATGACTTAGATAAGGATTCGGAAAGACACTTCCCTTGTGGTTGTTGACAGCGTGTTGATGATGTTAGAGCACCAATAGATTTTGATCTCCATAACACTTCGTCCAAGAGAAATTACAGGAGCAGAACTCGCTCCAACGACTCTGGTCTAAACAAACAATGGCTGACCTCCTCACCACTACTGACGCTCCTGGCTCACTTTGTCCAGATGTCAATAAGTGATAGAAGGGTCACATTTACTCTATTTTGGTACTGATAATTAAGTTAATTCAAATGAGATGTTTCTATGATATTAAAAGTCCAAAGACTACTGTATTTAAGAACAATTCCCAACAGAATAGCTGGTAAATTTATAGTACTATGTGGCAATGATATCCCGTTTTCTGTTGATGGAAAATTCCACTACAAGCTACATTTTCTATGGGTTAACTTGTGTATACAACACAGCAGCAATATTATCTGCCTATTGTATGTAATATTATTAAATGGTGTCGGGTTTTCCGACTAACATCGTTACTGGTGCAGTCATTGGGAGGACTAACCCTTCATACAAACTGCAACTACTATCAAGAAGAAGAAGAAGTGGATGAGTTGCTTTGTCGATCAGTTTGTTTCATGATCGGAGTTTGGTCATTATTTAAACACATGTATCTTTATTAGAACTTTAAATATGTCCATAGTAAATTGTTGAAAATTAATCTTTTATTTCTATCTTTATTGTGACATATTGAACATTTATGTTCATTAATGAATTTACTTGAAATCTCTCTCTCTCGCTCTCTCTCTCTCTCTCTTCAGAGAGAGAGAGAGAGAAGGTTCAGAGGTATGCCACCAGACTAGTACCCGAGCTGAGGGGTATGAGCTATGAGGAGAGACTACGGAACTAAACCTCAAGTTGCTGAAAGAAGAGTTATGAGTGACAAGCTACTACTGTGTGGCTTTGAGTGGCATGTGGTGTGGCTGTGTATGACATGTGGAGTGACTGTGTACTCACCTAGTTGTACTCAGTTGTATTTGTGGGGGTTAAGCTCTGGCTCTTTGGTCCCGCCTCTCAACCGTCAATCAACAGGTGTACAGATTCCTGAGCCTATTGGGCTCCATCATATCTACACTTAAAACTGAGTATGGAGTCAGCCTGCACCACATCACTTCCTAATGCATTCCATTTGTCAACCACTCTGACACTAAAAAAGTTCTTTCTAATATCTCTGTGGCTCATTTGGGCACTCAGTTTCAACCTGTGTCCCCTTGTGTGTGTGCCCCTTGTATTAAATAGCCTGTCTTTATCTACCCTATCAATTCCCTTCAGAATCTTGAATGTGGTGATCATGTCACCCCTAACTCTTCTGTCTTCCAACGAAGTGAGGTTTAATTCTCGTAGTCTCTCCTCGTAGCTCATACCTCTCAGCTCGGGTACTAGTCTGGTGGCAAACCTTTGAACCTTTTCCAGTTTAGTCTTATCCTTGACTAGATATGGACTCCATGCTGGGGCTGCATACTCCAGGATTGGCCTGACATATGTGGTATACAAAGTTCTGAATGATTCTTTACACAAGTTTCTGAATGCCGTTCGTATGTTGGCCAGCCTGGCATATGCCGCTGATGTTATCCTCTTGATATGGGCTGCAGGAGACAGGTCTGGCGTGATATTAATCCCAAGTCTTTTTCTTTCTCTGACTCCTGAAGAATTTCCTCTCCCAGATGATACCTTGTATCTGGCCTCCTGCTCCTTACACCAATCTTCATTACATTACATTTGGTTGGGTTAAACTCTAACAATCATTTGTTCGACCATTGCTTCAGTTTGTCTAGGTCTTTTTGAAGCCTCAAGCAGTCCTCTTCCGTCTAAATACTTCTCATAATTTTGGCATCGTCCGCAAACATTGAGAGAAGTGAATCTATATGCTCCGGGAGATCATTTACATATATCAGAAACAAGATAGGACCGAGTACAGAGGCCTGTGGGACTCCACTGGTGACTTCACGCCAATTGGAGGTCTCACCCCTCACTGTAACTCTCTGCTTCCTATTGCTTAGGTACTCCCTTATCCACTGGAGCACCTTACCAGCTACACCTGCCTGTCTCTCTAGCTTATGTACCAGCCTTTTATGAGGAACTGTGTCAAAGGCTTTCCGACAACCCAAGAAAATGCAGTCCGCCCAGCCCTTTCTTTCTTGCTTAATCTTTGTCACCTGGTCGTAGAATTCTATTAAGAAAGTCAGGCAAGATTTACCCTCCCTGAACCCATGTTGGCGATTTGTCACCAAGTCCTTTCTCTCCAGATGTGCTACCAGGTCTTTTCTCACGATCTTCTCCATCACCTTGCATAGTATACAAGTCAAGGACACTGGCCTGTAGTTCAGTGCCTCTTGCCTGTCGCCCTTTTTGTATATTGAGACCACATTTGTCGTCTTCCATATTTCTGGTAGGTCTCCCGTCTCCAGTGACCTACTATACACTATGGAGAGTGGCATGCAAAGTGCCTCTGCACACTCTTTCAGTACCTATGGCGAGATCCCGTCTGGACCAACAGCCTTTCTAACATCCAGATCCAGCAGGTGTCTCTTGACCTCCTCTCGACATTTCGAACTCTTCCATGGCCGCCTGGTTTACTTCTCTTTCTCCTAGCACAGTGACCTCACCTTGTTCTGTTGTGAAGACCTCCTGGAACCTCTTGTTGAGTTCATCACACACCTCTTTGTCATTCTCGGTATACTTGTCCTCGCCTGTTCTAAGCTTCACTACCTGTTCTTTAACTGTTGTTTTCCTTCTGATGTGACTGTGGAGTAGCTTTGGTTCGGTATTGGCTTTGTTTGCTATATCATTTTCATAACTTTTCTCAGCTTCTCTTCTCACCCTGACATACTCATTCCTGGTTCTCTGGTATCTCTCTCTGCTTTCTGGTGTTCTGTTATTCCGGAAGTTCCTCCATGCCCTTTTGTTCAGTTTCTTTGCTTCCATACATGCCCTATTATACCATGGATTCTTCTTTTGCTTCTCGGATTTTTCCTTTTGGGCCGGGATGTACCTGCTTACTGCCTTCTGACACTTTTAGGTGACATAATCCATCATATCTTGTACAGACTTAGCTCTGAGGTCTGTGTCCCAAGATATTTCCCTTAGGAAGCTTCTCATCTCATAATTTCCCTTTCGGTATGCCAGAATTTTGTTTCCTAGCTCTTTTTCGGGGGGGGGGGATAATTCCTAGCTCTACCAGGTACTCTAAGTTCAATACACTGTGATCACTAATTCCCAAGGGTGCTTCCATTTGACTTCCCCTATATCCCAATCATTTAGGGTAAATATCAGATCAAGCATTGCTGGTTCATCTTCTCCTCTCACTCTTGTTGGTTCCTTGATGTGCTGGTTTAGAAAGTTTCTTGTTGCCACGTCCAGCAGCTTATCTCTCCATGTTTCTGGTCATCGATGCGGGTCTCTGTTCTCCCAATCTATCTTCCCATGGTTGAAGTCTCCCATGATTAGTAGTCCAGATCCATTCCTGGTAGCAACAGAAGCTGCTCTCTCTATTATGTTAATGGTGGCCATGTTGTTTCTATCATATTCCTGTCTGGGTCTTCTGTTGTTTGGTGGTGGATTATATATATGACTACGACTATAATTTTTTGCCCTCCAGTTGTTATTGTACAGATTATGTAGTCAATGAAACCTTCAGATCCCTGAACCTTCAGATCCCTCAAAATCCCAGCCTTTTCTTACCAGCAGGGCTACACCACCACCACCTCTTCCTTCTATCTCTTTCCTCATAACATAATAGTCCTGTTGGAACACTGCATTTGTTATGGTTTTCGTTAGCTTTGTTTACGTGAGAGCTATTACGTCTGGGTTTTCCTCTAGTACCCATTCTCCAAGTTCATTTGCTTTATTTGTAATTCCGTCTATGTTAGTGTACATTGCCTTGAGGCTCACTTTCTTCTGTCCCTTCTCAAATCTCCTCCTTGGTGAGTGTTCTGCTGGTGGAGGAAGCTGTGCTGGGGGTGTGAGAATTTGTGAGGTGGATACCAGGGTTGTAGAGGATACTGGGATGAGGGTTGGGGGGTCAAGTGAAAGGGGAGGGACAGGGAGGGTATGGGGTGAAAGGGGAGGGAGGACAGGAAGAAAAGGGGGGGTTTTCTATGCAGAGGAGGGTGGTGGGATTGCCCTCACCGCTGGTGTTACTGGATAACTTGTTGTGGATTCCCCCCTCGCCTCTGGGGGGGGGGGTGATGTGTTGGGAGTTGTGGCTTCCTGGTTTTCCCCTCTCGCCATGTGCTTCTTCCTTGCTTCTCCCACCATGGCCCTCTCCTCCCTCGTCATGTCCCTCTGGAGGATACTTTTTTTAATTCTCCCACATGTTGCAGGTGGCTTTTCTTTGTTAGAATCGTGTCCTTTGTATTCTCGTTGGCAAACACTCTCTTTAACACATGGTCTAGGTCTTTTTTGTACCAGCCTAACCTGAAAACCTTCTCAATGCTATGCTCAGCCCCTTCCATGTCTAGTGCCTTCAGCATTTCATTCACTGCCGCTTTGTCCTTATCATTCCACTCTTTCCTATTAGAGCCTTCCTGCTCTTCAGGAATCACACCACAGCTACCACTGACCTTTCCTTTCCAGCAGCTGGCTAGTGGAGCATGCCACTTCCTGTGAGGTGGCTGCTTTCATGGCTACCTCCAACACTGCAGAAATTACTTCAGATTTTTTTTTTACCATTTCTGCAAATGATGCTTTTTTTGTGGCATTCTCTTCCAAAATACTATTACCCACCT
>WNGS01166219.1:76089-139341 GCA_020271785.1 Procambarus virginalis | reverse complement strand
ACACTATGGGGAGTGGTAGGCACAGAGCTTCTGCCCATTTCTTTTGTATCCATGGTGATATTCCACCTGGGCCTATAGCTTTGGTCACATCCAGACCTCTGTAAAACACTTCCTTATATCCTTACTTCCCCGCTGGTAATCTCCAAAGTCTTCCAGTGGTTACTGGTTAGCTATTCCCTCTCTTACCTCTGGAATTTCTCCTTGCTCGAGTGAAGACCTCTGGAATTTCTTATTCAACTCCTCACACACTTCCTTGTCATTTGTAGTGATCCTTCCAAGCCCCTATCCTCAGTTTCATAACCTGTTCCTTTACTGTTTTTTTCTCCTGATGTGCTATGCAACAATTTAGGTTGAGTCTTTGCCTTGCTTGCGATGTCATTTCTCATATTGTCTTTCTGCCTCTCTTCTCATCCTGACGTATTCATCCTGGCATTCTGGTATCTTTCTCTGCTCTCCAGTGTCCTGTTATTCTACTAGTTCTCCATGCCCTTTTCTTTGCTGTTAGCTAGCCTACATCTCTGTCGATCGGTCAGCCGTGTGTGTGTGTGTGTGTGTACTCACCTATATGTACTCACCTATATGTGTCTGCAGGATCGAGCATTGACTCTTGGATCCCGCCTTTCGAGCATCAGTTGTTTACAGCAATGACTCCTATCCCATTTCCCTATCATACCTGGTTTTAAAATTATGAATAGTATTGGCTTCCACAACCTGTTCCTTAAGTGCATTCCATTTTCCCACTACTCTCACGCTAAAAGAAAACTTCCTAACATCTCTGTGACTCATCTGAGTTTCTAACTTCCATCCATGTCCCCTCGTTCTGTTACTATTCCGTGTGAACATTTCGTCTATGTCCACTCTGTCAATCCCTCTGAGTATTTTATACGTTCCTATCATGTCCCCCCTCTCCCTTCTTCTTTCTAGTGTCGTAAGGCATAGTTCCCCCAGGCGCTCCTCATACCCCATCCCTCGTAGCTCTGGGACGAGTCTCGTTGCAAACCTCTGAACCTTTTCCAGTTTCATTATGTGCTTCTTTAGATGGGGACTCCATGATGAGGCGGCATACTCTAAGACTGGCCTCACGTAGGCAGTGTAAAGAGCCCTAAATGCCTCCTTACTTAGGTTTCTGAATGATGTTCTAACTTTTGCCAGTGTAGAGTACGCTGCTGTCGTTATCCTATTTATATGTGCCTCAGGAGATAGATTAGGTGTTACGTCCACACCCAGGTCTCTTTCGCGCGTCGTCACAGGTAGGCTGTTCCCCTTCATTGTGTACTGTCCCTTTGGTCTCCTATCTCCTAGTCCCATTTCCATAACTTTACATTTGCTCGTGTTGAATTCCAGTAGCCATTTCTCTGACCATCTCTGCAACCTGTTCAGGTCCTCTTGGAGGATCCTGCAATCCTCATCTGTCACAACTCTTCTCATCAACTTTGCGTCATCCGCAAACATCGACATGTAGGACTCTACACCCGTAAACATGTCGTTAACATATACAAGAAATAGAATTGGTCCCAGCACCGATCCTTGTGGTACTCCACTTGTTACTGTTCGCCAGTCCGACTTCTCGCCCCTTACCGTAACTCTTTGGCTCCTTCCTGTTAGGTAGTTCCTTATCCATGCTAGGACCTTTCCCCCTACCCCCGCCTGCCTCTCGAGTTTGAATAGCAGTCTCATGTGCGGTACTGTATCAAAGGCTTTTTGGCAGTCCAGAAATATGCAGTCTGCCCAACCATCTCTGTCCTGTCTTATCCTCGTTATTTTATCATAGAATTCCAGAAGGTTTGTTAGGCACGATTTCCCTGTCCAGAACCCATGTTGATGCTTGTTCACAAACCTAATGTTCTCCAGGTGTGCAACCAGTCGTAGCCTAATTATTCTTTCCAGTATTTTACAGGGGATGCTTGTCAGTGATACAGGTCTATAGTTAAGTGCCTCCTCCCTATCGCCTTTCTTGAAGATCGGCACGACATTTGCCTTCTTCCAGCAACTGGGCAATTCTCCCGACATAAGTGACTCATTAAAGATCATTGCCAGAGGCACGCTGAGGGCCTGCGCTGCTTCTTTTAGTATCCACGGTGATACTTTGTCTGGTCCTACTGCTTTAGATGCATCTAGAGTTGTCAACTGTTTCATTACCTCCTCTACTGTCACCTCTATATCTGATAGTCTTTCATCTAGGGTAACCCCTTCCAACAATGGGAGCTGCTCGGGCTCGGTAGTGAACACTCCATGGAAACTGGCATTCAGTGCCTCACAGATTTCCTTGTCACTTTCAGTATATGTCCCCTCTGCCTTCCTTAGTCTTGTCACTTGGTCGTTCACCGACATTTTTCTTCTTATATGACTGTGTAGTAGCTTAGGTTGTTTTTTCGCTTTGATTGCAATATCGTTCTCATAGTCCCTTTCCGATGTCCGTCTGATGTTAATGTAATCGTTCCTAGCTCTGTTGCATCTGATCCTGTTGTCCTCTGTCCTTTGTCTTCTGTATTTCCTCCACTCCCGCCTGCTGGCCATTTTTGCTTCCTGACACTGTCTATTAAACCATGGGTTATTATATTCCTTCTTATTTTTTCCCTTTACTGTTGGTATAAATCTCTCTTCGGCCTCTTGGCATTTCTGTATGACTAGGTCCATCATATCTTGGACTGTTTTTCCTCTAATTTCTTCCTCCCACTGCACTTCTCCCAGATAGTCCCTTATCCTCCTATAGTCCCCTTTCCTGTAGTCAACTCTCCTTTCCCAGATCTCTTGTCCCATGGTCACAAGTTTGAATTCCATCATGTAGTCAAAGACTAGGACACAATGGTCACTGGCCCCTAGAGGTATTTCATGCTCCAAATTCTCGATATCTTCTACGTTCTGGGTGAAAATCAGGTCTAATAGGCTCGGTGCATCTCCTCCTCCTCGTTGTGTGTGTGTGTGTGTGTGTGTGTGTGTGTGTGTGTGTTTGTGTGTGTGGTGTGTGTGTGTGTGTGTGTGTGTGGTGTGTGTGTGTGTGTGTGTGTGTGTGTGTGTGTGTGTGTGTGTGTGTGTGTGTGTGTTGTGTGTGTGTACTCACCTAGTTGTACTCACCTAGTTGTGCTTGCGGGGTTGAGCTCTGGCTCTTTGGTCCCGCCTCTCAACCGTCAATCAACAGGTGTACAGTTTCCTGAGCCTATGGGCTCTATCATATCTACACTTGAAACTGTGTATGGAGTCAGCCTCCACCACATCGCTTCCTAATACATTCCATTTGTCAACCACTCTGACACTAAAAAAGTTCTTTCTAATATCTCTGTGGCTCATTTGGGCACTCAGTTTCCACCTGTGGCCCCTAGTGCGTGTGCTCTTGTGTTAAACAGCCTGTCTTAATCAACCCTGTCGATTCCCCTGAGAATCTTGAATGTGGTGATCATGTCCCCCTAACTCTTCTGTCTTCCAACGAAGTGAGGTTTAATTCCTGTAGTCTCTCCTCGTGCTCATACCTCTCAGCTCGGGTACTAGTCTGGTGGCAAACCTTTGAACCTTTTCCAGTTTAGTCTTATGCTTGACTAGATATGGACTCCATGCTGGAGCCGCATACTCCAGGATTGGTCTGACATATGTGGTATATAATGTTCTGAAAGATTCCTTACACAAGTTTCGAAAGGCCGTTCTTATGTTAGCCAACCTGGCATATGCTGCTGATGTTATCCTCTTGATATGAGCTTCAGGGGACAGGTCTGGGTGATATCAACCCCCAGGTCTTTCTCTCTCTCTGACTCTTGAAGGATTTCATCTCCCAAATGGTACCTTGTATCTGGTCTCCTGCTTCCTACCCGTATCTTCATTACATTACATTTGCTTGGGTCAAACTCTAACAGCCATTTGTTCGACCATTTCTGCAGCTTTCCAGGTCTTCTTGAAGCCTCAAGCTGTCCTCCTCTGTCTTAATCCTTCTCATAATTTTGGCGTCGTCAGCAAACATTGAGAGGAATGAGTCTATACCCTCTGGGAGATCATTTACGTATATCAGAAACCTGATAGGTCCAAGTACAGAGCCCTGTGGGACTCCACTGGCGACTTCACGCCAGTCTGAGGTCTCACCCCTCACTGTAACTCTCTGCTTCCTATTGCTTAGGTACTCCCTTATCTACTGGAGCGCCCTACCTGTTACTGCTGCCTGTTTCTCCAGCTTATGCATCAACCTTTTATGGGGTACTGTGTCAAAGGCTTTCCGACAGTCCAAAAAAATGCAGTCCGCCCACCCTTCTCTTTCTTGCTTAATTTTTGTCACCTGATCATAGAATTCTATCAAGCCTGTAAGGCAAGATTTACCCTCCCTGAACCCATGTTGATGGGTTGATGTGTGTGTGTGTGTGTGTGTGTTTTTGCGTGTGCGCACTTGTGTGCGTGCATACGTACGTGGGCGGACATGCGTGCGTGTGTCACGAGTTCTCTTAAGCGTGAACCTCTACCTAAAATGAGCCAATTTGAGATTTTTAAATATATATGATATCCTGAACAAGAATTTGATAATATTTTACCTCAATCTCTACACCTGATTAATTGACCAGAGAGAGGGTACATACCAGTCTCCTCCCGCTCACACAACCAGATGAGTAATGACGATGTATGATGACGATGGTTATCCATCGTTGTCTCCCTCTAGGTGATTCACTAAGTGCTAGTAGATTGATGATGTCGGTTCTTCTCTGTCTACACAAAGCTCTGGAACCAGTCACAGTACCGTTGTGTGACAGTTCACTAATTTACTGTACCACTGGTCACAGTCATCACTCAACAAAGACAATCAGGCAGTTCCACGGCGGGTCGTCGCACCTGGCCGTCAGGTCAGGTCGCTCCACGAGGTCCTCCACACTTATATGCACCGGTGATGCCACTAGCTCCACTTTGGTTTCTTCGCACTATCGCTAGCGATATGCCTATGCTATGTAGCACCCTGCTAGCTACACACTGCGAGAGGCCAAGTACTATGATCTAGCCTCTATACTCCTTCAATGTCTCGAGAAATTGACAAATTTCCACGGACCTCACTAATCTTGTGTGTCCCCTACCAGCTACGACCTACTACTGTGTGTGTGTGTGTATGTGTGTGTGTGTGTAATCATCTAGTTGTACTCACCTAGTTGTGTTTGCGGGGGTTGAGCTATGGCTCTTTGGTCCCGCCTCTCAACCGTCAATTAACAGGTGTACAGATTCCTGAGCCGATTGGGCTCTATCATATCTACACTTGAAACTGTGTATGGAGTCAGCATCCACCACATCACTTCCTAATGCATTCCATTTGTCAACCACTCTGACACTAAAAAAGTTCTTTCTAATATCTCTGTGGCTCATTTGGGCACTCAGTTTCCACCTGTGTCCCCTTGTGCGTGTGCCCCTTGTGTTAAATAGCCTGTTTTTATCTACCCTATCAATTCCCTTGAGAATCTTGAATGTGGTGTTCATGTCCCCCCTAACGCTTCTGTCTTCCAGCAAAGCGAGGTTTAATTTCGTAGTCTCTCCTCGTAGCCCATGCCTCTCAGCTCGGGTACTGTACTCAGCTGTGTGTGTGTGTGTGTGTGTGTGTGTGTGTGTGTGTGTGTGTGTGTGTGTGTGTGTGTGTGTGTGTGTGTGTGTGTGTGTGTGTGTGTGTACTCACCTATTTGTGCTTGCGGGGGTTGAGCTTTGGCTCTTTGGTCCCACCTCTCAACTGTCAGTCAAATGGTGGCCAGATTCCTGAGCCTATTGGGCTCTATCATATCTTCATTTGAAACTGTGTATGGAGTCAGCCTCCACCACATCACTGCCTAATGCATTCCATTTGTCTACTACTCTGACACTGAAAAAGTTCTTTCTAACGGTTCTGTGGCTCATGTGGGTACTCAGTTTCCACCTGTGTCCCCTTGTTCGCATACCACCAGAGTTGAATAGTATATCCTTGTCTACCCGGTCGATCCCCCTGAGGATTTTATAGATAGTGATCATGTCTCCCCTTACTCTTCTGTCTTCCGTGTCGTAAGGTGCATTTCCCGCAGCCTTTCCTCGTAACTCATGCCTCTTAGTTCTGGGACTAGTCTAGTGGCATACTTTTGAACTTTTTCCAGCTTCGTCTTGTGCTTGACATTGAACAGGCTCCATGCTCGGCCACATACTCAAGGATTGGTCTTACATATGTGGTATACAAGATGCTGAATGATTCCTTACACAGGTTCCTTAAAGCTGTTCTGATGTTACCCATCCTCGTATATGCCGCAGACGTAATTCTTTTAATGTGGGCTTCAGGAAACAGGTTTGGTGTGATATCAACTCCTAGATCTTTCTCTCTGTCCGATTCATTAGGTACTTTATTTCCTATTCTGTATCCTCTGTCTGGCCTCCTGTTTCCACCGCCTAGTTTCATTACTTTGCATTTAATCTGGTTGAACTTTAACAGCCATTTGTTGGACCATTCATTCCGTCTGTCTAGGTCATCTTGTAGCCTCCTACAATCTTCCTCTGTTTCTATCCTCCTCATAACTTTTGCATCATCAGCAAACATTGAGAGAAATGAGTCTATACCCTCTGGGAGATCATTTGCATATATCACAAACAGTATAGTTCCAAGGACTGACCCCTGCGGGACTCCACTTGTAACGTCTCGCCAATCTGAGACCTCACCCTCACATTGACTCGTTGTCTCCTGTTGCTTAGGTACTCCTTTATCCAATGGAGTACCTTCCCTTTCACTCCAGCCTGCCTCACCAGCTTTTTCACTAGCCTCTTGTGTGGTACTATATCAAAGGCTTCCTGGCAATCTAAAAATATGAAGTCTGCCCACTTTTCTCATTGTTGCCTGGTCATTGAATTCAAATAACGCTGTGAGGCAGGACTTGCCATCCCTGATCCCATGTTGATGCTGTGTTACAAAGTTCTTTTGCTCCAGATGTTCCACTAGCTTTCTTAGCACAATCTTCTCCATCAACTTGCATGGTATGCAGGTTAGGGACACTGGTCTAAAGACCAGTGCCTCCTGTCTATCCCCATTCTTGTATATCGGGACTACGTTAGCTGCTTTCCAAATTTCTGGCAGTTCCCCTGTTGCCAGTGATTTGTTATACACTATGGAGAGTGGCAAGCACAGTTCTTCTGCTCCTTCCTTTAGTATCCAAGGGGAGATTCCATCTTGGCCAATAGCCTTTGTCACATCCAACTCTAGTAAACACTTCCTTACTTCCCCGCTGGTAATCTCAAACTCATCCAGTGGTTCGTGGTTAACTATTCACTATGCCGAAACGCTTTGCGTAATAGTGGCTTTAGGCATTGTATGTACTAGCCCTATCTATAACTCCATCACTCTGTACAATCACTTTTATGTATGTTCCTTACCTAAATAAACATTTTGATTTTTTTCTTGATTCCCTCTCTTCCCTCTGGAATTCCTCCTTGCTCTAAGGTGAAGACCTCCTGGAATTTTTATTCAGTTCCTCACACACTTCCTTGTCGTTTGTATTGAATCATTCTGCTCCTATCCTTAATTTCATAACCTGTTCCTTTACTGTTGGTTTTCTCCTGATGTGGCTGTGCAGCAATTTAGGCTGAGTCTTTGCCTTGCTTGCGATGTCATTATTGTATTGTCTTTCTGACTCTCTTCTCATCCCGACATATTCATTTCTGGCATTCTGGTATCTTTCTCTGCTCTCAAGTGTCCTGTTATTCCTATAGTTTCTCCATGCCCTTTTACTTTGCTGCTTAGCTAGCCTACATCTCTGATTAAACCATGGGTTTCTCATCTTAATTTCACTGTTTTCCTTTATGACTGGGACAAACTTGTTAAGCTGCTCCCTTGTACTTCTGCGTGATGTAGTCCATCATGTCTTGGGCTGTCTTTCCCTTGAGCTATGTCTCCCAAGCTATGTCTGTTAGGAATTTTCTTATATCCTCATAGTTTCCCTTTCGGAATGTCAGTCTTTGTTTTCAGTACCCCTCTTCGAGTTCAATAACCCTTCTTCAATCAAGTACTCAAACGCTAGTACACTGTGGTCGCTAATTCCTACTGGGGTCTCGAAACCGATTTCTCTTATGTCAGAGTCGTTCAGAGAGAAGTGTGTGTGTGTATGTGTGTACTCACCTAGTTGTACTCACTTATTTGTGCTTACGGGGGATGAGCTTTGGCTCTTTGGTCCTGCCTCACAACCGTCAATCAAATGATGTACAGATTCCTGAGCCAACTGGGCTCTATCATATCTACATTTGAAACAGTTTATGGAGTCTGCCTCCACCTCATCGCTTCTTGGTGCATTCTATTTACTAACTATTCCTACACTGAAAACTTTCCTTTTAATGTCTATGTGGCTCATTTGGGTACTCAGCTTTCACCAGTGTCCCCTTGTGCGTGTACCACCCGTGTTAAATAATCCATCCTTGTTTACCCTCTCAATTTGCCTGAGAATTTTTTATGTGGTGATCATGTCTCCCTGAGCTCTTCTGTTTTCCAACGACATGAGGTGCTATTCACGCAGCCTATACCCATAATGCATACCTCTTAGTTCTGGGACTAGCCTATTGGCATACCTCTGAACTTTTTTCCAGCTTCGTCTTGTGCTTGACAAGGTATGGGCTCCATGCTGGGGCCGCATACTCCAGGATTGATCTTACATATGCGGAATACAAAATTCTGAATGATTACTTACACAGGTTCCTGAAGACAGTTTTGATGATAGCCAGCCTCGCGTATGCCACAGATTTAGTTCTTTTTATGTGTGCTTCAAGAGACAGGTTTGGTGTGATATCAACTCTTCGATCTTTCTCTCTGTCCGTTTCATGAAGGACTTCATCTCCGATTCTGTATCCTGTGTCTGGCCTCCTGTTACCGCCGCCTAATTTCATTATCTCACATTTACTTGGGTTGAACCTTAGTAGCCATTTGTTGGACCATTCACTCAGTCTGTCTAGGTCATCTTGTAGTCTCCTACTATCTTCCTCTGTTTTAACCTTCCCATTAATTTATGCATCGTCAACAGAGAATGAGGGAACGATTGTATACCGTCTGGGAGATTATTTACATATATCAGAAACAGTATAGGTCCAAGGACTTAACCCTGCGGGACTCCACTGGTAACGTCTCGCAAATCTGAGACCTCACCCCTCACAGTGATTCGCTGTCTTCTGTTGCTTAGGTGTTCCCTTTATCCATTTGAGTATCTTCCCTTTCACTTCTGCCTGCATCTCCATATTTATCACTATCCTCTTGTGCGGTACTGTATCAAAGGTTTTATGGCAATCCAAAAATATGCAGTCTGCCCACCCCTCTCTTTCTTGTCTGATTTTTGTTGCCTGGTCGTGGAATTCAATTTATCCTGTTAGGCAAGACTTGCCATCCCTGAACCCATGTTGATGCTCTGTTACAAAGTTCTTTCGATCCAGATGTTCCAGTAGCGTTTTTCGCACAATCTTCTCCATCAGCTTGCATGGTATACAAGTTAGGGACACTGGCCTATTGTTCAGTGCCTCCTGTCTATCCCCCTTCTAGAAATCGGGACTACATTTGCCGTCTTCCAAATTTCTGGCAGTTCCTCTGGTGCTAGGGATTTGTTATACACTATGGAGAGTAGCAGGCACAGTTTTTCTGCTCCTTCCTTTAGTATCCAAGGGGAGATTCCATCTGGGCCTATAGCCTTTGTCACATCCAACTCTAGTAAACACTTCCTTACTTCTCCCACTGGTAATCTCAAACTCTTCTAGTGGTTCCTGGTTAACTATTCCCTCTCTTTTCTCTGGAATTTCTCCTTGCTCTAAGGTAAAGACCTCCTGGAATTTCTTATTCAGTTCCTCACACACTTCCTTGTCGTTTGTAGTGAATCCTTCTGCCCCTAACCTTAATTTCATTACCTGTTCCTTTACTGTTGTTTTTCTCCTGATGTGGCTGTGCAGCAATTTAGGCTGAGTCTTTGCCTTGCTCGTGATGTCATTTTCGCATTGTCTTTCTGCCTCTCTTCTCATCCTGACATATTCATTCCAGGCACACTGATATCTTTCTCTGTTCTCAGGTGTCCTGTTATTCTAATAGTTTCTCCATGCCCTTTTACTTTGCTGCTTAGCTAGCCTAAATCTCTGATTAAACCATGGGTTTCTCATCTTCATTTCTTTGTTTTCTTTTTAGACTGGGACAAGCTTGTTGCTGCTTCCTTGCACTTCAGCGTAATGTAGTTCATCATGTCTTGGGTCATCTTTCCCCTGAGTTCTGTTTCCCATGTTATATGTGGGGTGTTTCTTTTTTTGCTTTCACGACTGCAATGCGTACGTCGCCAATGTACATGTGGCAGACGCTTCAGGAAGCTGTCGGAATTAGCAGCATAGAAAATACGAGAGCAATCGTACAGGGCCTGGGAGCAAGGTCGAGTTAGAGTCCTTGTGGGTTTCTTCTCAGACTAGCCTCACCTGGTCCTGCTCTACGTTGGTCGTTGGAATCTCCTCAATGATGTAACACTTTAAGGGACTCCTAGGGTCCTCATCAAATTTATACTTTAGTGAATTGGGCAACTCGGTGTTGAAGACACCTTGAGCTGAAGGCTTGAGTAATGTTGGCAGTATTCAGAAGTGGTTCAACAGAAACACCGCATAAAGCTTAACAGTAGTTTATTTACTAACTTAACCACTAATACACAGGGTGCTTGATTTACTTTAGATTGGCGTCAGCAAAGCTATGGTTGCATTAGCGAGACTCTTGACGTCTGGCTAATCGACTCGTATCCACTCGTGGAGAAACACCTAACTTAACACAGTTGACAGCCAATCATTAACACGGCAACCTAACTGCCGGTATGCAAAGGGATCACAAGTTCCAACCGGATACTCTGTAATGATGATATGCAATAAACACAATAGCACTGTCAATGGGACAGGCAATAACATGCACAATAATAATAACACAATAACTAAATGTGTGGTGTATGTGAAACTCACATTCACAGACGAGTGAAATGCCGTTATACCACACAGATAAACACGCATTCACCGTCGATTCACCTATAACCTGCGACAGGTATAAGAAGGTGAGAACTGTGTTTGATACCTCAGACCAACACAGACACAATAAACAATGACAAGATCTTGTACTTACAGATAAGGTACCTTTCCTTACTCACTCACTCACTCAGGCACAGTCATACAAGCACTCGTAGGTGGCCTGACAGCTGGTTTCGCTCGTAGACACGGAGGGTACTCGCAGTATCTTGAGATGATTTCGTGAGTAGGGCGTTCTGTATGCTTAACAGACAGACACACGCACACACACTGGCACTGGCGGGCATAAGGTGGTGACATCAGTCGGAGTGAGGGCGGCGGCGGGCGCTCGAGGCACAGGTACTGAGGTACTGAGGTACGGAGGCACAGAGGTACAGAGATACACGCTCGGGACAAGTGGTGGCTGGCGGCGGCTGTGGTATACCATGCAGGTACACTTGTGGTAAAGTCACACACACAGGTTACTTAGGCGGCGGCACTGCCTTAGTTCACTCTAAGTCACTCACAACGATCTTTGTCACCAGGGGTTACCTGATACCAGTCTGTTTTGCTCTGGAGATTTATCACTTTAGGCTTCTAAACAATATACTCAATCGTGATTCTGGGCGAGAGTGGTATATCGCAAAGACGCTGAGTTAACTTGACGGTGAGGAATAGACGGTGTTCAGTATAGTGGCCGATAGACTGAACAGACCCGTCCTCTCAGTTTGGTCTACCTCACGTGAATGAATTTTGCAAGGGGTGCCGGGCATCTCGTGGCACACAACACAAAAGGAGTTACAATTTGACCAATAGCATTGCAGCAAATGAGCGGGAACCAATCATATTAGCTCGTTCGATGAGCAGTAGGAGAGGTGACGTCATGAACACGTCATAGCTGTTATTCAACATCGCGCCGGTTGACCCCAGAGGTCAGACGCTGCTGGCGTCTCCCCTCGGTCCCACGGTGCACCACCGATGTACTCATTGACCCTTTGGTGGCAAGTATGCTTAACTCCCTGTATCTATATTCTGCCTGGACATACGGCAGCCTCCGTATTATGAGAGTGTTCCTTGTTAAGTGGGCATTCTGGAGGTACCCAACATGCTAGGTCACTATCCTGGATTAAGAGAGATAGGCTTTGTGCACGAAGATCAGTGCACTGTGCACTGCAATGAGCCATTCAAGTCAGCTGTGGGAGAATCTTGGGAGACATACTCCCACATCACCCCCCAACAAAGATCGAGCTCCACATGTGATGCTCGTTCAAACCTCACACCGCTGACGGGCATGTGCACAAACTGAGTGCACGTTGCGCGGCCGGGTCCAGCGGACCCCGTTTTTTATACTGTTAGGCGAGGCGGGTCCTCATCTAGACTATTCTCTTCTGGTAAGTGAGGAATTTCTTCAGTCACCGGGCCACATGTGGCTATCTGTTCAGGCCTTGAGCAGGCACTGTGGTTGGACGTAGCTCCAGGTCTGGGTCGGCTCAACGCCTCGAAACCCTGAGTGGCGCTAGTCTGTCCACTGCCTCTCTCCACCTGTGTCATGCCTGAAACATCAGAGACACACTGGGAACCAGTGTCCGGTGATTCGCATTGCATTTCCTCGCTCATGTCTCCCTCGCTCGACGTCTCGTTAATCACCCCTGACCTACTCAACCAGTCAGCACCTACGTTGTTGGCTCCTTTTATGTAAACCACGCGGAATGTGAACTGTTGAAGGAACTACACCCAGCGTATTATTCTAGGGTTTGCATTTTTAAGCATACCGATGTGGCTGAGGGGTTGGTGATCTACTTGAAACGTGAAGCGCTTATCGTAGAGATACTGGTAGAATTTCCTTACTCCTACGACAGCAGCAAGGAGTTCCTTTTCTACAGTGGAGTACTTCTGCTCAGCATCGCTCAATTTACGACTGGAGTACGCAACTGGCCAGATTTCACCGTCGTACTCTTGCATGAGTACAGCACCAATACCTGTATTTGAGGCATCTGTCTGAAGGATGTACTCCCTGGTAGAATCTGGTAGTCTAAGGATGGGTGCTTCAGTCAGCTTCGTCTTGAGCGTCGAGAATGCTGAGTTCTCCATTTCTGTCCAACGTACTTTAACAAGTGCACTCTTCTTGGTGAGATTAGTTAGCAGAGTTACTATGGACGTGAAATTGGGAATGAAAGTTCTATAGTACCCTGCCAGTCCCAGGAATGACTTAACCTGAGTCTTGGTGGCGGGTGGAGTGGCTTCACTGATCTTGGTGATCTTCTCAGGCAGCGGCCTGGTGAACCCTCCCCCTATCACGTGACCAAGGTACCTGACCTCCTTTCACCCCAACTCACACTTAGTGGGTTTTGCAACCATTCCTACTTCTTGTAGTCTTGCCAACACCTGCCATAGCAAGGTCAGATGTTCTTTCCACGTAGTTTTAGTTTAGTTCATTTATTATGCACCCCATACCCATCTTGTGGGCGGTAGTGGAAAGGGTTACAGAGGCACATAATGGGCTCAGGGACTGAACCCCACAATTCATTTAGCTAAGCAAGTTACAATCTTGATGAGCTAGTTACAAAATTCAATATAAGTCGTCACATCAACAATGGGTTCGAGATCGACCTCAAGTACAGGTTCTAAATTAAGCAACTGACATGTGAAGAGCTAGTGTCAAAATTTATATGTTTGTCCTGCACACCGCCCCCCATCCAGTGGGCAGCGGTGGATAGGTTACAATCACTCAGTTACTACCTACAGTTAGCAAACTGGGGATATTTCGCTAAAATTTCTGGTAGCAGATCATTTTGAATGAAATATTTACACATCGCTGGAACATTGGTTATAGAATTGTCTCTAAATTCACGTATCTTTTCGCACTCCATCACATAGTGACGGAGGGTGTGCGAATAATTTTGTTGACACAGTTTACATTTGGTCAGGTCTGTCAGGTTTGGTCATTTGGTCCACGTAGCAGAGTGGATGAGCACATCGTCCACGAACACTTCTACTCCAGTAATTCCCCCCAAGACCTTGCGCATAGTTCTGTTGAACACGGCTGGGGCGTTCACCAGTTCAAACGGAAGAACTGTGAACTGGAAGAGACCTTCGCTTGTCATGAAGGCAGTGCAGTGCTTACTGTCTTCATGTAAGGGAATCTGCCAAAATACTTTTGTCAGATTAAGTTTGGAGAAATAGCAACTGGAAGCTAACCTCGAGAAGATCTCATTTTGATTGAACATCGGTTCAGCATCAAACTCTATGATGGAGTTCAACTTCCTGAAGTCGAGGCAGATGCGCACACCTCCCCCAGGCTTCTTCACTAACACAATCGGGCTTGAGTACGGTGAGGTCGACTTCTCTATTACTCCTGCATTAATCATAGATGCCAGTTCTTCTCTCACCTGTGGTACAAGGTGATGAGGAACAGGATATGGTTTTGTTCGTACCGCTTGCTGCTCTAGCAAATGTATGCGGTAACCCTCCACCTTTGCTACTTTAGTGACGTCAGAGAGCACCTCCTTGTACTCTGCTACCAGTCGAGTAACCTGGTCGACTTGATCTTCAGACAGCTGATCATCAACCTTAACATCTCGGTGTGTCTCCTGCTGCTGTTGATTGAAGAGACCTGGCTGACCTACCTCCTCGTCGGCGGTTATCACTGAGACACCGGCGATCGTTGCTGAGAGCAGAGGGTGGTCGATCGGCCCTGTCGATGTCGAGCCCCGCGGTCCTCTCCTGCTCTTACGTCTTACACACTTCTTCAGCTTTTGGATCCATGTACAGGAGGGTCCTCGTAGCGTTTGAGCATGTTGCGTTCTTTTGCTTGTTTCACCATTGCATCACAGCTTGCCTTCTCTCCCTTATTCTTCAGCTGGGTAAGGGTGTGGTCACTCCCTGTGACGTCATTCCCGGGCGAGTCGCCCTTGGCATCAGCTGGCTGAGGACGACTGCATACAGCTGAAGCAGCGTCCTCACGCTCCCCCGTTTTCTTCGAGGGTGGACTAGGGCAATCAGAGATTCCCGGAACATTTCCCAATAATAATCCATATATAGCACGTTCCTGTTGAACGGCGCGGATTTTACCTTTGATGTAAGGTGTGTCGACCCACACATACACCTCCACCATCTCTTTAGTATAGCCATTTGGGAATTTGAGATAGATATGTCTCCCTGTCTCAGATCCTGGCTGTACTAGACTCTTTCTTACCATGTGAGTAATGGCGCCTTTGTCACGGAAGATTTTCGCCGATTTTCCGTTAACATTTCCGTCCACCACCTCAAGGGTCCAAGCTAGTGGATCCTTTCCAACGTTGGGATGTTTCTTACCACTTGAGCTCACACCTGCTATGTAGCCTGATTTCGGTTTTACCTTGCAATCAGCTGCACGATGTCCTGGCTTACCACAGGTGTAGCACTTGTGTACATGCTTGTTGGAGGAGTTTCCCTGCTCCCCCGGCACACCAGGCTTAAGCTTAGCTCCATTGCCAATACCTGTAGCATGATGCTTCCCGTGCGGCTTCACCCTTTCACCTGTCTCCTGGCCCCAGCCCACAGATCAGCTTGTTTGGCCATAGACAGATTTGACACAATTTCTTGCTCTTTGAGCTTGACACGCAGAGACGATTCGCATGCTTCTAAGAACGGTTCACGAATCATCAGTTGATAGAACTCCATGCTCCCAGGAGCAGTCTCCATGAGTTCACAGTAACGGTTTAGACTCGATTCTAACCGCTGTAACATGAGCACATATGTCTCTCCTTTTTGCAATTGAGCTCTACGGAAATTCTCTAGCATCCGGTCTGCAGTTATGCCAAAACCATTCAGCAGCGCTGTTGTCAATGCCTCATAATCTCCGCGTTGGTGCGGACCCAGACTGTGGTACATAGTTAGTGCCCTACCCTTTAACAATGCACTAAGAGCGAGTTCCCACTTTGATCTTTCCCACCCGCAATCAGCGGCATGACCTTCGAAACGCTTGATGTATGCATCCATCGAGTCGTCCCTTTCATCAAAGTTAGCAAGTTTAGGTAGTTTGACAGTCTTAACTTGTTCAACGTTAGTCTCTGTTGAACGACCACTTGTCTGGTCATCCTGCCTTGCTTGCAACTGCATGCGAGTTATGCGTTCAGTACTTTCTCGCTTCGGCTGATCAGTCCAGCGTTCGTTTTCTCTCTCCTGCTGATCAGTCCACAGTTTACTTTCTCTGTCCTGCTGATCAGTCCAGAGTTTCATAGCTTGCTCTGCTACTTTATTCCCTTCGAATCCCAACTCCCTATCTTGGTTATGGTATTCCTCTAAGGTGAATAATTGCGAGCCTGTAATACCTACTCTTTGAGTTGGTGTCGTCCACAAGGACCTTTTGGGCCGAGATTCTTCCCCATAGAATCCCCCCAACGAAGTATTTAAAGGACTAGATTCCCGTGTGACTCCGTTTTCTTCCGCAGCGCGCGTGATTCTAGTGACATCATTCTCAGTGACGTCACCCACAGGGGTCTCTACCTCCAAGTTGTCTCTCACTGGGGTCTCTCCCACTGTGTTATCTCTCACTGGGGGTCTCACCACCGGTAGCTTCATCCAGTGTGATGAGACTCGTGCACGCAACCTCAGCACTATCCTGCATGTGTGCTTGTAGCATCACCTCTTCCACGGCCCTCACGTGCTGTTCCACTCGTTTCTTACACTCAAGCACAGTAAGAGTGTCGTAGTCGTCAGGTCTACGAGCGGTCAAGGCCAGGTGAAGATGCAGGTAGCACTGCTTGTACTCTACACACTCAGACATGCTGCTGGTGTGTGTACCTAACAGGGAGTTAAACATCCTCTGAATACTGCTCGTCACTTTTGAATTTTCAGGGAAAATTTAAGTGCGAAATTTTACTTTACAACCTAGCTCATAGGTTCCAACTAAGACTAACACGTTGGGCGCCAGATGTGGGGTGTTTCCTTTTTTGCTTTCACGACTGCAATGCGTACGTCTCCAATGTACATGTGGCAGACGCTTCAGGAAGCTGTCGGAATTAGCAGAATAGAAAATACGAGAATAACCGTACAGGGCCTGGAAGCAAGGTCAAGTTAGAGTCCTTGTGGGTCTCGTCTCAGACTAGCCTCACCTGGTCCTGCTCCACGTTGGTCGTTGGAATCTCCTCAATGATGTAACACTTTAAGGGACTCCTAGGGTCCTCATCAAATTTATAGTTTAGTGAATTGGGCAACTCGGTGTTGAAGACACCTTGAGCTGAAGGCTTGAGTAATATTGGCAGTATTCAGAAGTGGTTCAACGGAAACACCGCATAAAGCTTAACAGTAGTTTATTTACTAACTTAACCACTAATACACAGGGTGCTTGATTTACTTTAGATTGGCGTCAGCAAAGCTATGGTTGCATTAGCGAGACTCTTGATGTCTGGCTAATCGACTCGTATCCACTCGTGGAGAAACACCTAACTTAACACAGTTGACAGCCAATCATTAACACGGCAACCTAACTACTGGTATGCAAAGGGATCACAAGAGTTCCAACCGGATACTCGGTAATGATGATATGCAATAAACACAATAGCACTGTCAATGGGACAGGCAATAACATGCACAATAATAATAACACAATAACTAAATGTGTGGTGTATGTGAAACTCACATTCACAGACGAGTGAAATGCCATGATACCACACAGATAAACACGCATTCACCGTCGATTCACCTATAACCTGCGACAGGTATAAGAAGGTGAGAACTGTGTTTGATACCTCAGATCAACACAGACACAATAAACAATGACAAGATCTTGTACTTACAGATAAGGTACCTTTCCTTACTCACTCACTCAGGCACAGTTATACAAGCACTCGTAGGTGGCCTGACAGCTGGTTTCGCTCGTAGACACGAAGGGTACTCGCAGTATCTTCAGATGATTTCGTGAGTAGGGCGTGCTGTATGCTTAACAGACAGACACACGCACACACACTGGCACTGGCGGTGTGTAAGGTGGTGACGTCACGTCGGAGTGAGGGCGGCGGCGGGCGCTCGAGGCACAGGTACTGAGGTACTGAGGTACTGAGGCACAGAGGTACAGAGGTACACGCTCGGGACGAGTGGCGGCTGGCGGCGGCTGTGGTATACCATGCAGGTACACTTGTGGTAAAGTCACACACACAGGTTACTTAGGCGGCGGCGCTGCCTTAGTTCACTCTAAGTCACTCACAACGATCTTTGTCACCAGGGGTTACCTGATACCAGTCTGTTTCACTCTGGAGATTTGTCACTTTAGGCTTCTAAACAATAATCTCACTCTTGATTCTGGGCGAGTGTGGTATATCGCAAAGACGCTGAGTTAACTTGACGGTGAGGAATAGACGGTGTTCAGTCTAGTGGCCGATAGACTGAACAGACCCGTCCTCTCAGTTTGGTCTACCTCACGTGAATGAATTTTGCAAGGGGTGCCGGGCATCTCGTGGCACACAACACAAAAGGAGTTACAATTTGACCAATAGCATTGCTGCAAATGAGCGGGAACCAATCATATTAGCTCGTTCGATGAGCAGTAGGAGAGGTGACGTCATGAACACGTCATAGCTGTTATTCAACATCGCGCCGGTTGACCCCAGAGGTCAGACGCTGCTGACGTCTCCCCTCGGTCCCATGGTGCACCACCGATGTACTCATTGTCCCTTTGGTGGCAAGTATGCTTAACTCCCTGTATCTATTTTCTGCCTGGACATACGGCGGCCTCCGTATTATGAGAGTGTTCCTTGTTAAGTGGGCATTCTGGAGGTACCCAACATGCTAGGTCACTATCCAGGATTAAGAGAGATAGGCTTTCTGCACAAAGATCAGTGCACTGTGCACTGCAATGAGCCATTCAAGTCAGCTGTGGGAGTATCTTGGGAGACATACTCCCACATTATAACTGTTAGGAATTTTCTTATCTCCTCATAGTTTCCCTTACAAAATGCCAGCCTTTTGTTTTCATTACCCCTCCTCGAGTTCAATAACCCTTCTTCTACCAGGTACTCAAATGCCAGTAAACTGTGGTCCCTCATTCTTACTGGGGTCTCATAACCGATTTCTCTTATGTCAGATTCGTTCAGAGTGAAGACTAGGTCGAGTCTCGCTGGTTCATCATTTCCTCTCATCCTAGTGGGTTGACATGCTGGGTTAAAAAAAATTCTAGAGTCCGCCTCCAATAGTTTGGCTCTACATGTATCCTCGCCTCCAAGCAGTTCCTTGTTTTCCCAGTTTATCCTTCCGTGACTGAAGTCCCGCATGATGAGCAGATGGGATCTATTTCTACAGACGGCAGAGACTGCCCTCTCAATTATAGTGTTAACTGCCATGTTATTGTTGTCATACTCTTGACTGGGTCTTCTGTCATTTGGTGGAGAGTTATATATCACTGCTACTACTATTCTTGGTCCTCCCATTGTCAAGGTGCCTGTTATGTAGTCTCTGAATCCCTCACAGCCTGAGAAAGCCATCTTGAAACTGCGTTCCTTTCTCATTTGTAGCACCTCTCTGCCTCCTCCCCTACTTTCCCTCTCTTTCCTTATTACTGTGTACTGCTGGGAAACACGGCATTCGTTATGATTTCTGAGAGTTTGGTTTCAGTGAGTTTGATTACATCTAGGTTTACTTCTCCCCCATCAAAAAATGGGGGGGGGCAGAAAAGAGGGGAAGGCTTGGGGGACTTGGGGGGAAAGGGAGGGCTGAGTGGGATGAGGAAGAGTAAACGGTTTAGGGGAGTGGTGGAGAATGGAAGGCTTGTGGGGGGGGGGTGTAGGGGAGAACGGAGGGCTTGGGGGTGGGGGAGTAATGGGGGCTGTCAAGGGATGGGGCAGATAGGGTCTCTATTGGGTAGAATGTGGGTGCTCCACTCCCTGTGGCTGTTAACTGTTTGAGGAGGGTTCCCCACTCCCCTCTGGGGTTGTAGGGTTCAGGGTTGTGGTTCTCTCCCTGCGCTCTCTCCTCGCATCTGCTGCCCCCTTCTCTCGTCCCTTGTCATATCCCTCTGCAGGAATACTTTTTTGAAATTTGTACATTTGCTAGACCCTTTTTCCTTGCTAATAGGTTCTATTTCGTGTTCTCGCTCATGAATCCATTATCAATCAGCCACTGTCCTTGTTGAACTTTCCAAGCCTGAAAACCTTTTCTACATTTTGGTCAGCCCTCTCCATTCGTACCTCTTTAAGGATCTCGGTAACTATGTTTTTGTCCTTGTCTCTCTGCTTCTTTGGGCTGGTCCCTGTTTGCTCCTTAATCTTTGTCACCTTCTCGTAGAATTCTGTTAAACCGGCGAGACAAAATCTGCCATCCCTGAACCCATGTTAGTGGGTGTCACGTAGTCCCTCGTGTCCAAATGTGCTTCTTGGTTTTTCTCACAACCTTCTCCATCTTGAGTGTGTGTATTCACTTGTTGTATTTTACGGGGGTTGAGCTTTGCTCTTTCGGCCCGCCTCTCAACTGTCAATCAACTGTTTACTAACTACACTAACTACTTTTTTTTTTTTTTTCACACCACACACACACACACACACACAACCAGGGAAGCAGCCCGTGACAGCTGACTAACTCCCAGGTACTATTTACTGCTAGGTAACAGGGGCATTCAGGGTGAAAGAAACTTTGCCCATTTNCCGATTTCCGTTAACATTTCGTCCCCACCTCAAGGGTCCAAGCTAGTGGATCCTTTCCACGTTGGGATGTTTCTTACCATTGAGCTCACACCTGCTATGTAGCCTGATTCGGTTTTACCTTGCAATCAGCTGCACGATGTCCTGGCTTACCACAGGTGTAGCACTGTGTACATGCTTGTTGGAGGAGTTTCCCTGCTCCCCCGACACACCAGGCTTAAGCTTAGCTCCATTGCCAATACCTGTAGCATGATGCTTCCCGTGCGGCTTCACCCCTTTCACCTGTCCTGGCCCCAGCCCACAGATCAGCTTGCTTGGCCATAGACAGATTTGACACAATTTCTTGCTCTTTGAGCTTGACACGCAGAGACGATTCGCATGCTTCTAAGAACGGTTCACGATCATCAGTTGATAGAACTCCATGCCCAGTAGCAGTCTCCATGAGTTCACAGTAACGGTTTAGACTCGATTCTAACCGCTGTAACATGAGCACATATGTCTCTCCTTTTTGCAATTGAGCTCTACGGAAATTCTCTAGCATCCGGTCTGCAGTTATGCCAAAACCATTCAGCAGCGCTGTTGTCAATGCCTCATAATCTCCGCGTTGGTGCGGACCCAGACTGTGGTACATAGTTAGTGCCCTACCCTTTAACAAGGCACTAAGAGCGAGTTCCCACTTTGATCTTTCCCACCCGCAATCAGCGGCATGACCTTCGAAACGCTTGATGTATGCATCCATCGAGTCGTCCCTTTCATCAAAGTTAGCAGTTTAGGTAGTTTGACAGTCTTAACTTGTTCAACGTTAGTCTCTGTTGAACGACCACTTGTCTGGTCATCCTGCCTTGCTTGCAACTGCATGCGAGTTATGCGTTCAGTACTTTCTCGCTTCTGCTGATCAGTCCAGCGTTCGTTTTCTCTCTCCTGCTGATCAGTCCACAGTTTACTTTCTCTGTCCTGCTGATCAGTCCAGAGTTTCATAGCTTGCTCTGCTACTTTATTCCCTTCGAATCCCAACTCCCTAACTTGGTTATGGTATTCCTCTAAGGGAATATTGCGAGCCTGTAATACCTACTCTTTGAGTTGGTGTCGTCCACAAGACCTTTGGGCCGAGATTCTTCCCCATAGAATCCCCCCAACGAAGTATTAAAGGACTAGATTCCCGTGTGACTCCGTTTTCTTCCGCAGCGCGCGTGATTCTAGTGACATCATTCTCAGTGACGTCACCCACAGGGGTCTCTACCTCCAAGTTGTCTCTCACTGGGGTCTCTCCCACTGTGTTATCTCTCACTGGGGGTCTCACCACCGGTAGCTTCATCCAGTGTGATGAGACTCGTGCACGCAACCTCAGCACTATCCTGCATGTGTGCTTGTAGCATCACCTCTTCCACGGCCCTCACGTGCTGTTCCACTCGTTTCTTACACTCAAGCACAGTAAGAGTGTCGTAGTCGTCAGGTCTACGAGCGGTCAAGGCCAGGTGAAGATGCAGGTAGCACTGCTTGTACTCTACACACTCAGACATGCTGGTGGTGTGTGTACCTAACAGGGAGTTAAACATCCTCTGAATACTGCTCGTCACTTTTGAATTTTCAGGGAAAATTTAAGTGCGAAATTTTACTTTACAACCTAGCTCATAGGTTCCAACTAAGACTAACACGTTGGGTGCCAGATTGGGGTGTTTCCTTTTTTTGCTTTCACGACTGCAATGCGTACGTCGCCAATGTACATGTGGCAGACGCTTCAGGAAGCTGTCGGAATTAGCAGAATAGAAAATACGAGAGCAACGTACAGGGCCTGGAAGCAAGGTCAAGTTAGAGTCCTTGTGGGTCTCGTCTCAGACTAGCCTCACCTGGTCCTGCTCCACGTTGGTCGTTGGAATCTCCTCAATGATGTAACACTTTAAGGGACTCCTAGGGTCTCATCAAATTTATAGTTTAGTGAATTGGGCAACTCGGTGTTGAAGACACTGAGCTGAAGGCTTGAGTAATATTGGCAGTATTCAGAAGTGGTTCAACGGAAACACCGCATAAAGCTTAACAGTAGTTTAATTACTAACTTAACCACTAATACACAGGGTGCTTGATTTACTTTAGATTGGCGTCAGCAAAGCTATGGTTGCATTAGCGAGACTCTTGATGTCTGGCTAATCGACTCGTATCCACTCGTGGAGAAACACCTAACTTAACACAGTTGACAGCCAATCATTAACACGGCAACCTAACTGCCGGTATGCAAAGGGATCACAAGAGTTCCAACCGGATACTCGGTAATGATGATATGCAATAAACACAATAGCACTGTCAATGGGACAGGCAATAACATGCACAATACCTACACAATAACTAAATGTGTGGTGTATGTGAAACTCACATTCACAGACGAGTGAAATGCCATGATACACACAGATAAACACGCATTCACCGTCGATTCACCTATAACCTGCGACAGGTATAAGAAGGTGAGAACTGTGTTTGATACCTCAGATCAACACAGACACAATAAACAATGACAAGATCTTGTACTTACAGATAGGTACCTTTCCTACTCACTCACTCAGGCACAGTTATACAAGCACTCGTAGGTGGCCTGACAGCTGGTTTCGCTCGTAGACACGAAGGGTACTCGCAGTATCTTCAGATGATTTCGTGAGTAGGGCGTGCTGTATGCTTAAGACAGACACACGCACACACACTGGCACTGGCGGTGCGTAAGGTGGTGACGTCACGTCGGAGTGAGGGGCGGCGGGCGCTCGAGGCACAGGTACTGAGGTACTGAGGTACTGAGGCACAGAGGTACAGAGGTACACGCTCGGGACGAGTGCGGCTGGCGGCAGCTGTGGTATACCATGCAGGTACACTTGTGGTAAAGTCCACACACAGGTTACTTAGGCGGCGGCACTGCCTTAGTTCACTCTAAGTCACTCACAACGATCTTTGTCACCAGGGGTTACCTGATACCAGTCTGTTTCACTCTGGAGATTTGTCACTTTAGGCTTCTAAACAATAATCTCACTCTTGATTCTGGGCTGGGCGAGTGTGGTATATCGCAAAGACGCTGAGTTAACTTGACGGTGAGGAATAGACGGTGTTCAGTCTAGTGGCCGATAGACTGAAACAGACCGTCCTCTCAGTTTGGTCTACCTCACGTGAATGAATTTTGCAAGGGGTGCCGGGCATCTCGTGGCACACAACACAAAAGGAGTTACAATTGACAATAGCATTGCAGCAAATGAGCGGGAACCAATCATATTAGCTCGTTCGATGAGCAGTAGGAGAGGTGACGTCATGAACACGTCATAGCTGTTATTCAACATCGCGCCGGTTGACCCAGAGGTCAGACGCTGCTGACGTCTCCCTCGGTCCCATGGTGCACCACCGATGTACTCATTGACCCTTTGGTGGCAAGTATGCTTAACTCCCTGTATCTATTTTCTGCCTGGACATACGGCGGCCTCGTATATGAGAGTGTTCCTTGTTAAGTGGGCATTCTGGAGGTACCCAACATGCTAGGTCACTATCCAGGATTAAGAGAGATAGGCTTTCTGCACAAAGATCAGTGCACTGTGCACTGCAATGAGTCATTCAAGTCAGCTGTGGGAGATCTTGGGAGACATACTCCCACATTATAACTGTTAGGAATTTTCTTATCTCCTCATAGTTTCCCTTACAAAATGCCAGCCTTTGTTTTCATTGCCCTCCTCGAGTTCAATAACCCTTCTTTTACCAGGTACTCAAATGCCAGAAACTGTGGTCCCTCATCTTACTGGGGTCTCATAACCGATTTCTCTTATGTCAGATTCGTTCAGAGTGAAGACTAGGTCGAGTCTCGCTGGTTCATCATTTCCTCTCATCCTAGTGGGTTCCCTGACATGAGTCCGCCTCCAATAGTTTGGCTCTACATGTATCCTCGCCTCCATGCAGTTCCTTGTTTTCCCAGTTTATCCTTCCGTGACTGAAGTCCCGCATGATGAGCAGATGGGATCTATTTCTACAGACGGCAGAGACTGCCCTCTCAATTATAGTGTTAACTGCCATGTTATTGTTGTCATACTCTTGACTGGGTCTTCTGTCATTTGGTGGAGAGTTATATATCACTGCTACTACTATTCTTGGTCCTCCATTGTCAAGGTGCCTGTTATGTAGTCTCTGAATCCCTCACAGCCTGAGAAAGCCATCTTGAAACTGCGTTCCTTTCTCATTTGTAGCACCTCTCTGCCTCCTCCCCTACTTTCCCTCTCTTTCCTTATTACTGTGTACTGCTGGGAAAACACGGCATTCGTTATGATTTCTGAGAGTTTGGTTACAGTGAGTTTGATTACATCTGGGTTTACTTCTCCCCCATCAAAAAATGGGGGGGGGGGCAGAAAAGAGGGGAAGGCTTGGGGGACTTGGGGGGAAAGGGAGGGCTGAGTGGGATGAGGAAGAGTAAACAGTTTAGGGGAGTGGTGGAGAAGGGAAGGCTTGTGGGGGGGGGTGTAGGGGAGAACGGAGGGCTTGGGGGTGGGGGAGTAATGGGGGCTGTCAAGGGATGGGGCAGATAGGGTCTCTATTGGGTAGAATGTGGTGCTCCACTCCCTGTGGCTGTTAAACTGTTTGAGGAGGGTTCCCCACTCCCCTCTGGGGTTGTAGGGTTCAGGGTTGTGGTTCTCTCCCTGCGCTCTCTCCTCGCATCTTCTCCTCTCCTCGTATCCATATCCCTCTGCAGGAATACTTTTTTGAAATTTCTACATTTGCTAGACCCTTTTTCCTTGCTAATAGGT
Source organism: Procambarus virginalis (assembly GCA_020271785.1). Lineage (NCBI taxonomy): Eukaryota > Metazoa > Arthropoda > Malacostraca > Decapoda > Cambaridae > Procambarus > Procambarus virginalis. The sequence continues at coordinate 114,026 of WNGS01166219.1, read as the reverse complement.
TCTATTTCGTGTTCTCGCTCATGAATCCATTATCAATCAGCCACTGTCCTTGTTGAACTTTCCAAGCCTGAAAACCTTTTCTACATTTTGGTCAGCCCTCTCCATTCGTACCTCTTTAAGGATCTCGGTAACTATGTTTTTGTCCTTGTCTCTCTGCTTCTTTGGGCTGATCCCTGTTTGCTCCCTAATCTTTGTCACCTTCTCGTAGAATTCTGTTAAACCGGCGAGACAAAATCTGCCATCCCTGAACCCATGTTAGTGGTGTCACGTAGTCCCTCGTGTCCAAATGTGCTTCTTGGTTTTTCTCACAACCTTCTCCATCTTGAGTGTGTGTATTCACTTAGTTGTATTTTACGGGGGTTGAGCTTTGCTCTTTCGGCCCGCCTCTCAACTGTCAATCAACTGTTTACTAACTACACTAACTACTTTTTTTTTTTTTTTCACACCACACACACACACACACACACACACCAGGAAGCAGCCCGTGACAGCTGACTAACTCCCAGGTACCTATTTACTGCTAGGTAACAGGGGCATTCAGGGTGAAAGAAACTTTGCCCATTTGTTTCTGCCGGGTGCGGGAATCGAACCCGCGCCACAGAATTACAAGTCCTGCGCGCAATCCACCAGGCTACCTGGCCTGTGTGTACATGTGTGCATGAGTGAGTGTTCCCATTCCAATTTGCGTGTTTAATGTACTCGTTCTTGTATATATGAGCGTAAGCATGCGAGTGTGTGTGTGTGAGTGTTTGTAGTAGTGTGTGTGTGTAGCAGTAGAATGGGGTGGGGAAGTGAGGTGTGAGAGAGTGTGTGGTTATTTGTCGGGGTTTTGAAATTGAAATTGTATAAACACAAAGGGAGGAGGTAGCTCAAGCTATTCTCACCCCGTTCAGTACATATACACACATCACAAGCCATAAACATATTACAAAACATTCTGAGAGATAACATATACATTTCCTATTTGTCGGGGTGTGCTTGAAGTAGTTCAAGGGTGCTCTTGGGGAGGGAGGTGCGCTTGGGTGGGGGTGTTCTGGAGAGGGGCGAAAGTGTGTGTGAGCTTATGTGAATGATAGTGGTGGAGGTGGGGTTGAGGGTGGGAGCGGAGGGGGTAGAAGGTGGTAGTGGAGGTGGGGGTGAGGTTGGTGGTTAGGGTTTAGGTGGGGGTGAGGGTGGGAGTGGAGGTCAGGGTGGTGGTGGTGGTGTTGTGTGTACTCACCTAGTGTTATTCACCTAGTTGTGCTTGCTGGGGTTAAGCTCTGGCTCTTTGGTCCCGCCTCCCAACCGTCAATCAACAAGTGTACAGGTTCCTGAGCCTACTGGGCTCAATCATATCTACACTTGAAACTGTGTATGGAGACAGCCGCCACCACATCACTTCCTAATGCATTCCATTTGTCAACCACTCTGACACTAAAAAAGTTATTTCTAATACCTCTGTGGCTCATTTGGGCACTCAGTTTCCACCTATGGCCCCTAGTGCGTGTGCCCCTTGTGTTAAACAGCCTGTCTTTATCAACCCTGTCGATTCCCCTAAGAATCTTGAATGTGGTGATCATGTCCCCGTTAACTCTTCTGTCTTCCAACGAAGTGGGGTTTAATTCCCGTAGTCTCTCCTCGTAGCTCATACCTCTCAGCTCGGATACTAGTTTGGTGGCAAACTTTTGAACTTTTTCCAGATAACTCTTATGCTTGACTAGATATGGACTCCATGCTGGAGCCGCATACTCCAGGATTGGTCTGACATATGTGGTATATAATGTTCTGAAAGATTCCTTACACAAGTTTCTAAATGCCGTTCTTTTGTTAGCCAACCTGGCATATGCCGCTGAAGTTATCCTTTTGATATGATATTCAGGGGACAGGTCTGGCGTGATATCAACCCCCAGGTCTTTCTCTATCTCTGACTCCAGAAGTATTTCGTCTCCCAAATGATACCTTGTATCTGATCTCCTGCTTCTTACCCCTATCTTCATTACATTACATTTGCTGGGTTAAACCCTAAGAACCATTTGTTCGACCATTCCTGCAGCTTGTCCAGGTCTTCATGAAGCCTCAAGCTGTCCTCTCTGTCTTAATCCTTCTCATAATTTTAGCTTTCTTTTTTAGACGATCATTTACGTATATCAGAAACCGGATAGGTCCGAGTACAGAGCCCTGAGGGACTCCACTGGTGACTTCATGCCAATCTGAGGTCTCACCCCTCACTGTAACTCTCTGCTTCCTATTGCTTAGGTACTCCCTTATCCACTGGAGCGCCCTAACAGTTACTCCTGTCTGTTTCTCCAGCTAATGCATCAGACTTTTATGGGGTACTGTGTCAAAGGCTTTCCTACAGTCCAAAAAATGCAGTCCGCCCATCCTTCTCTTTTCTGCTTAATCTGTGGTGTGTGTGTGTGTGTGTGTGTGTGTGTTGTGGTGTGTGTGTGTGTGTGTGTGTGTGTGTGTGTGTTGTACTCACCTAGTTGTGTTTGCAGGGGTTGAGCTCTGGCTCATCGGTCCCGCCTCTCAACCGTCAATAAACAGGTTTACAGATTCCTGAGCCTACTGGGCTCTATCATATCTACACTTGAAACTGTGTATGGAATCAGCCTCCACCACATCACTTCTTAATGCATTCCATTTGTCAACCACTCTGACACTAAAAAAGTTATTTCTAATATCTCTGTGGCTCATTTCGGCGCTCAGTTTCCACCTGTGTCCCCTTGTGCGTGTGCCCCTTGTGCGTGTGCCCCTTGTGTTAAATAGCCTTACTTTATCTACCCTATCAATTCCCTTCAGAATCTTGAATGTGGTGATCATGTCCCCCCTAACTCTTCTGTCTTCCAGCGAAGTGAGGTAGTCTCTTCCCGTAGTCTCTCCTTGTAGCTCATAGCTCTCAGCTCGTGTACTAGTCTGGTGGCAAACCTTTGAACCTTTTCCAGTTTAGTCTTATCCTTGACAAGATATGGACTCCATGCTGGGGCAGCATACTCCAGGATTTGCCTGACATATGTGGTATACAAAGTTCTGAATGATTCTTTATGCAAGTTTCTGAATGCCGTTCATATGTTGGCCAGCCTGGCATATGCCGCTGATGTTATCCTCTTGATATGGGCTGCAGGAGACAGGTCTGGCGTGATATCAACCCCCAAGTCTTTTTATTTCTCTGACTCTTGAAGTATTTCCTCTCCCAGATGATACCTTGTATCTGGCCTCCTGCTCCCTACACCTATATTCATTACATTACATTTAGTTGGTTTAAACTCTAACAACCATTTGCTCGACCATTGCTTCAATTTGTCTAGGTCTTCTTGAAGCCTCAAACACTCCTCTTCTGTCTTAACCTCTCATAATTTTGGCATCGTCCGCAAACATTGAGAGAAATGAATCTATACCTCCGGGAGATCATTTACATATATCAGAAACAAGATAGGTCCGAGTACAGAGCCCTGTGGGACTCCACTGGTGACTTCATGCCAATCGGAGGTCTCACCCCTCACTGTAACTTTCTGCTTCCTATTCCTTAGGTATTCCCTATCACTGGAGCACTTTACCAGCTACACCTGCCTGTTTCTCCAGCTTATGTACCAGCCTCTTATGCGGTACTGTGTCAAAGGCTTTCCGACAATCCAGAAAAGGCAGTCCGCCAGCTCTCTCTTTGTTGCCTAATCTTTGTCACCTGGTTGTAGAATTCTATTAAGCCAGTCAGGCTAGATTTGCCCTCCTGAACCCCATGTTGGCGATTTGTCACGAAGTCCCTTTCTCCAGATGTGTACCAGGTTTTTTCCTCACGATCTTCTCCATCACCTTGCATGGTATACAAGTCAAGGATGCTGGCCTGTAGTCAGTGCCTCTTGTCTGTCGCCCTTTTGTATATGGGGACCACTTTCGCCGTCTTCATATTTCTGGTAGGTCCACGTCTCCAGTGACCTACTATACACTATGGAGAGTGGCAAGCAAAGTGCCTCTGCACACTCTTTCAGTACCTATGGCGAGATTCCGTCAGGACCAACAGCCTTTCTAGCATCAAGATCCAGCAGGGTCTTTTGACCTCCTCTCTTCATAATTTTGAACTCTTCCAAGGCCTCTTTTTTAATCCCTTTCTCTAGCACAGTGACCTCACCTTGTTCTGTTGTGAAGACCTCCTGGAACCTTTGTTGAGTTAACACACACCTCTTTGTCATTCTATGTATACCTGTCCTCGCCTGTTCTAAGTTTCACTCTCTTGTTTTTCACTGTTGTTTTCCTTCTGGTGTGTGACTGTGGAGTAGCTTTGGTTTGGTCTTGGCTTTGTTTGCTATACATTTTCATACTATTCTTGCTTCTCTTCACACCTGACATACTCATTCCTGGTTCTCTGGTATCTCACTCTGCTTGGTGGTGTTCTGTTATTCCGGAAGGTTCCTCCATGCATTTTGTTCAGTTCTTTGCTCCATACATGCCCTATTATACCATGGATTCTTCTTTTGCTTCTCGGATTTTTCCTTTGGGCTGGGATGTATCTGATTACTGCCTCCTGACACTTTTGGGAGACATAGTCCATCATATCTTGTACAGACTTAGATCTGAGGTCTGTTGTCCCAAGGTATTTCCTTAGGAAGCTTCTCATGTCCTCATAATTTTGCTTACGGTATGCCAGCCTTTTGTTTCCTAGCTCTTTTTCGGGGGGGGGGTGGTGATAATTCTAGTCTACCAGGTACTCAAAGTTCAATAAACTGTGATCACTCATTCCCAAGGGTGTTTCCATCTTGACTTCCCTTATATCCCAATCATTTAGGNCCCAACAATCCACCACCTCTTCTACTAACACCCACAATCCACCACCTCTACTACTAACACCAACAATCCACCACCTCTACTACTAATCAGTGAAGCACCACCTCTATTACTAACATAATCAGAGCACCACCTCTGCTACTAAGACTAACAGAGCACCAACTCTACTTTTAACACCAGTGGAGCACCACCTCCACTAATAACACCAGCAGAGCACCACCTCTACTACTAACACCATCACAGCAGCACCTTTGCTAAAAACACCAGAAGAGCACCACCTCTACTACTACCGTCAATGGAGCACCACCTCTACTACTAACACCAGCAGAGAACCACCTGTACTACTAACACGAGCAGAGCACCACCTCTACTACTGACATCTGCGGAGCACCACCTCTACTACTAACATCAGTGGAGCACCACCTCTACTACTAGCACCAGCATAGCACCACCTCTACTACTAAAATCAGCAGAGCACCACGTCTACTACTAACACCAGCAGTGCACCACCTCTACTACTAAAAACAGCAGAGCACCACCTCTACTACTAACACCAGCAGAGCACCACCTCTACTACTAACACCAACAAAGCACCACCTCTGCTACTAACATAATCAGAGCACCACCTCTGCTACTAAGACCAGCAGAGCACCAACTCTACTATTAACACCAGTGGAGCACCACCTCCACTAATAACACCAGCAGAGCACCACCTCTACTACTAACACCACCAAAGTAGCACCTTTGCTAAAAACATCAGAAGAGCACCACCTCTATTACTACCATCAATGGAGCACCACCTCTACTACTAACACCAACAGAGAACCACCTGTACTGCTAACACATGAGGAGCACCATCTCTACTACTAACACCAACAGAGAAACACCTGTACTACTAACAAAAGTGGAGCCCAACCTCTACTACTGACATCAGCAACGCACCACATCTGCTGCTACCACCAGTGCAGTATCACCTCTACTACTAACTCCAGAAGACCACCACCTCTACTACTTACACCAGCAGAGCACCACCCCTGCTACCAACATTAGTGGGAGCACCACTTCTACTTCTAACACCATCATACACCCACCTCTAATACTAACACCAGCAGAACACCACCTCTACTACTAACACCATCAGACCACCACCTCTACTTCTAACACCAGCAGAGCAGCACCTCTACTACTAACACTAGTGGAGCACCACCTTTATTACTAACACTAGCAGAGCGCCACCTCTACTACTAACACCAGTGGAGCATAACCTCTACTACTAACACCAGCAGAGCACCACCTCTACTACAAACACCATTGGGGCACAACCTCTACCACAAACACAAACAGAGCACCTCCACTACTAACACCAGTGGGGTAACACTTCTACTACTGTCACCATCAGAGTACCACCTCTACTACTAACACCAGTTGGTCACCACCTCTACTGCTAACACCAGCAGAACCCCACCTCTACTACTGACATCAGCAGAGCACCACCCCTACTACTATCATCAGTGTTCACCACCTCTATTTCTAACACTAGCAGAGCCCTACCTCTACTACTAACACCAGTGGAGCGCAACATCTACTACTAACACAAGCAAAGCACCACCTCTGCTGCTACCACCAGTGGAGAACCACCTCTACTACTAACTCCAGCAGACCACCACCTCTACTACTAACACCAGCAGAGCACTACCTCTACTACTAACACCAGCAGAGCACGTCCTCTCTTAATAACACTTGCAGAGCACTACCTCTACTATTAACACCAGCAGAGCACCACCTCTACTACTAACACCAGCAGGGCACCACCTCTACAACTAACACCATCACAGTAGCACCTTTGGTACAAAGATTAGAAAAGCACCACCTCTAATACCACTATTAGTGGTGCACCACCTGTAATACTAACAACAGCAGAGAACCACCTGTACTGCTAACACATGTGTAGCAACACCTCTACTACTAACACCAGTGAAGCACCACCTCTATTACTAACACTAGCAGAGCTCCACCTCTACTACTAACACAAGTAAAGCACCACCTCTGCTGCTAACACCAGTAGCGTACCACGTCTACTACTAACACCAGCAAATCAAAATTTCTTCTACTAACACCAATGGAGCACCACCTCTACTTCTAAAACCAGTGGAGCACCACCCCTAATACTAACACCAGCAGAGCACCACCATTACTAATAAAACCAGTTGGGCACAATCTCAACTACTAACACCAGCGGAGCACAACTTCCACAACTATACCAGCAGAGTACTACCTCTACTACTTTTACTAGCAGAGCTCCACCTTTACTACTAACACCAACAAAGCACCACCTCTACTACTAACACCAACAAAGCACCACCTCTACTACCAACACCAACAAAGCACCACTTCTACTACTAACATAATCAGAGCACCACCATTGCTACTAAGACCAGCAGAGCACCAACTCTACTATTAACACCATCACAGCAGCACCTTTGCTAAAAACACCAGAAGAGCACCACCTCTACTATTAACACCAGTGGAGCACCACCTCCACTAATAACACCAGCAGAGCACCACCTCTACTACTAACACCATCACAGCACCACCTCTACTACTAACACCATCACAGCAGCACCTTTGCTAAAAACACCAGCAGAGAACCACCTGTACTGCTAACACCAGCAGAACACCACCTCTACTACTGACATCAGCAGAGCACCACCTCTACTACTATCATCAGTGTTCACCATCTCTATTTCTAACACTATGTGTTGGGATCGAACTGTCGACCACCCAACACATTTAAAATAAGTTTGTTCCGAGTGTTTTCCTTGGTAATATAACGGGGTATATTGACTTTAACAGGTGTCAGCCTCAGCCGGACCTATTGTCAGGTGCGACACACTTTGTGCTGAGGTCTGACAAAGGACAATAAATAGGTTTATCTAAAAGCTTCATCATGGATATATTCAGCTATATCGCAAACACATAAGAGTGTACATTATATACACTATATAACATGTCTATATATATTGCGGCATTGTACATAAGTACAGTTATATATATATTGAGAGAGAGATACTATGACCACGCAACGAGGTCCTCTTCCTTCGTAAGGGTGGAGCACACTAACGATGGGTCGGTCCTCTTCCTTCGTGACGGTGGAGCACACTAACAAATGGGTCAGTTGGTCACGTATCCAAAAGCGACGACAGCATGTTGTCTGACTGGAGGGGAGTAGATGTCTGTCTCTCCACCTGCTCCGATGAGCCCTCATTACCTCGCCCGGTGCTTCTGATTGGCTAACAAATTTCCGCCACCGGACGAGGCACATCGTGCTGACCGTTAACGACCGGCATGGTCGTTAACCTTGTTCTTCCTGTAATAATGAATGTATTACTATTAAATCGCCGTGCCTTTATGCGACGAAATAACACGATACGGTATATCGTAACACACTAGCAGAGCGCTACCTCTACTACTGACATCAGCAGAGCACTACCTCTACTACTAACACCAGCAGAGCACGTCCTCTGTTAATAACACTTGCAGAGCACTACCTCTGCTACTAACACCAGCAGAGCACCACCTCTACTACCAACACCAGCATAGCACCACCTCTACTACTAACACCATCACAGTAGCACCTTTGCTACAAACATTAGAAGAGCACCACCTCTAATACCACTATTAGTGGTGCACCACCTGTAATTCTAACAACAGCAGAGAACCACCTGTACTGTTAACACATGTGTAGCAACACCTCTACTACTAACACCAGTGAAGCACCACCTCTATTACTAACACCAGCAGAGCACCACCTCTACTACTAACACCAGTGGAGCACAACCTCTACTAATAACACCAGCAAAGCACCACCTCTACTGCTAACTCCAGCAGACAACCACATCTACTATTAACATCAGCAGAGCACCACCACTACTACAAGCACAAGTTGAGCACCACCACTACTACTAACACCAGCGGAACACAACCTCTACTGCTAGCACCAACAGAGTACTACCTCTACTACTAACTCCAGCAGAGCACCACCTCTACAACTAACACCAGCAGAGTACCATCTCTTCTACAAACACAAGCAGAGCACCACATCTACTACTAACACCAACAAAGCACCACCACTGCTACAAACACCAGTTGAGCACCACAAATACTACTAACACCAGCAGAGCACAACCTCTACTACTAGCACCAACAGAGTACTACCTCTACTACTAACACCACCGGAGCACCACCTCTACTTCTAACACCAACAGAGCACCACCTCTACTACCAACACCAGTGGGAGCACCACTTCTACACCTAACACCATCAGACCACCACCTCTACTGATAACACCAGCAGAACACCACCTCCACTACTGACATCAGCAGAGCACCACCTCTACTACTATCATCAGTGTTCACCACCTCTATTTCTAACACCAGCAGAGCCCTACCTCTACTACTAACACCAGTGGAGCACAACATCTACTACTAACACCAGCAAAGCACCACCTCTGCTGCTACCACCAGTGGAGCACCACATCTACTATAAACACAAACAGAGCACCTAAACTACTAACACCAGTGGGGTAACAGTTCTACTACAATCACCAGCAGAGAACCATCTGTACTGCTAACACATGTGGAGCACCATCTCTACTACTAACACCAGTTGGGCACCACCTCTACTGCTAACACCAGCAGAACACCACCTTTACTACTAACATCAGCAGAGCACTACCTCTACTACTAACACTAGCAGAGCACGTCCTCTGTTTATAACACTTGCAGAGCACTACCTCTACTACTAACACCAGCAGAGCACCACCTCGACTACTAACACCAGCAGGACACCACCTCTACTACTAACACCATCACAGCAGTACCTTTGCTAAAAACACCAGAAGAGCACCACATCTACTACTACCAAGAATGGAGCACCATCTCTACTACTACCAAGAATGGAGCACCATCTCTACTACTAACACCAGTGGAGCACAACCTCTAATACTAACACCAGCAAAGCACCACCTCTGCTGCTAACACCAGTGCAGTACCACCTCTACTACTAACTACAGCAGACCACCACTTCTACTATTTACACCAGCAGAGCACCACCCCTGCTACCAACACTAGTGGGAGCACAACTTCTACTTCTAACACCATCATACACCCACCTCTAATACTAACACCAGCAGAACACCACCTCTACTACAAACACCAGCAGAGCACCACCTCTACTACCAACACTAGTGGGAGCACCACCTCTACTACTAACACCATAAGACCACCACCTCTACTACTAACACCAGCAGAGCACTACCTCTACTACTAACACCAGTGGAGCACCACCTTTATTACTAACACTAGCAGAGCGCCACCTCTACTACTAACACCAGTGGAGCACAACCTCTACTACTAACACCAGCAGAGCACAACCTCTACTTCAAACACCTTTGGGGCACAACCTCTACTACAAACACAAAAAGAGCACCTCTACTACTAACACCAGTTGGGCACCACCTCTACTGCTAACACCAGCAGAACACCACCTCCACTACTGACATCAGCAGAGCACCAACTCTACTACTATCATCGGTGTTCACCACCTCTATTTCTAACACTAGCAGAGCGCTACCTCTACTACTAACACCAGTGGAGCACAACATCTACTACTAACACCAGTGGAGCACAACATCTACTACTAACACCAGCAAAGCACCACCTCTCCTGCTAGCACCAGTGGAGTACCACCTCTACTACTAACTCCAGCAGACCACCACGTCTACTACTAACACCAGCAGAGCACCACCTCTACTACTAACACCAGCAGAACACCTCCTCTACTACTAACACCAGCAGAGCACGTCCTCTGTTAATAACACTTGCAGAGCACTACCTCTACTACTAACACCAGCAGAGCACCACCTCTACTACTAACACCAGAAGGGCACCACCTGTACTGCTAACACATGTGTAGCAACACCTCTACTACTAACACCAGTGAAGCACCACCTCTATTACTAACACCAACAATCCACCACCTCTACTACTAACACCAACAATCCACCACCTCTACTACTAACACCAACAATCCACCACCTCTACTACTAACATCAGTGAAGCACCACCTCTATTACTAACATAATCAGAGCACCACCTCTGCTACTAAGACTAGCAGAGCACCAACTCTACTTTTAACACCAGTGGAGCACCACCTCCACTAATAACACCAGCAGAGCACCACCTCTACTACTAACACCATCACAGCAGCACCTTTGCTAAAAACACCAGAAGAGCACCACCTCTACTACTACCGTCAATGGAGCACCATCTCTACTACTAACACCAGTTGGGCACCACCTCTACTGCTAACACCAGCAGAACACCACCTCTACTGCTAACACCAGCAGAGCACCACCTATACTACAAACACCAGCAGGGCACCACCTCTACTACTAACACCATCACGTCAGCACCTTTGCTACAAACATCAGAAGAGCACCACCTCTAGTACCACCATTAGTGGTGCACCACCTCTACTACTAACAACAGCAGAGAACCACCTGTACTGCTGACTCATGTATAGCAACACCTCTACTACTAACACCAGTGAAGGACCACCTCTATTACTAACACTAGCAGAGCGCCACCTCTACTACTAACACCAGTGGAGCACAAACTCTACTACTAACACCAGTAAAGCACCACCTCTGCTGCTAACACCAGTAGAGTACCACGTCTACTACTAACACCATCAGATCAAAACTTTTTCTACTAACACCAGTGGAGCACCACCTCTACTTCTAACACCAGTGGAGCACCACCTCTAATACTAACACCAGCAGATCAAAACTTTTTCTACTAACACGTGTGGAGCACCATCTCTACTACTAACACCAGTGGAGTACAACCTCTACTACTAACACAAGCAAAGCACCACCTCTGCTGCTAACACCAGCAGAGAACCACCTCTACTACTATCACCAGCCGAGCACCACCACTACTACAAACACCAGTTGAGCACCACCTCTACTTCTAACACTAACAGAGCACCACCTCTACTACCAACACTAGTGGGAGCACCACTTCTACACCTAACACCATCAGACCACCACCTCTACTACTAACACCAGCAGAACACCACCTCTACTACCAACACTAGTGGGAGCACCACTTCTACTACTAACACCAGCATACCTCCACCTCTTCTACAAACATCATTGGGGCTCCACCTCTTCTACAAACATCAACAGAGCATCTCCTCTAGTAACACCAGTGGGGTAACACCTCTACTACTAACACCAGTTGTGCACCACCTCTACTACTAACATCAGCAGAACACCACCTCTACTACTAACATCAGCAGAGCACCACCTCTACTACTAACACCAGAAGAGCACCTCCTCTACTACTAACACCAGCGGATTACCACCTCTACTACTAACACCAGTGGAGCACAACCTTTACTGCTAGCACCAGCAGAGTGCCACCTCTACTACTAACATCGGTGGAGCACCAATTGTACTACTAAAACCAGTAGAGCACAACCTCTTCTACTAATACCAGTTGAGCACCACCTGTACTGTTAACACTAGCATAGCACAACCTCTACTAATAACACCAGCAAAGCACTACCTCTACAACTAAAAACATCAGAGCACCATCTCTACTTCCATCACTAGTGGGGAGCACCACTTCTACTACTAACAACAGAAGAACACAACCTCTACTACAAACACCAGCAAAGAACCACCTTTACTACTAACACCAAAGAGCACCACCTATGCTGGTAACACCAGCAGAACACCACCTTCACTTCTAACTCCAGCAGAGCACCACCTCTACTACTTGCATCATCACAGCACCACCTCTACTACAAACACCAGAAGAGCACGACCTCTACTACTAACACCAGCAGAGCACCACCTATACAACTAACACTAGCAGAGCACCACCTCTACTACTAACACCAGCAGAGTGCCACCTCTACTACTAAAACCGGTGGAGCACCGCCGCGATTATTAACACCAGCAGAGCACCACCTCTACTACTTGCACCATCAAAGCATCACTACTGCTAACACCAGTGAAGCACCACCTCTACTACAAACACCAGCAAAGCACCACCTCTACTACAAACACCAGCAAAGCACCACCTCTACTACAAACACCAGCAAAGCACCACCTGTACTACAAACACCAGCAGAGCACCACCTCTACTACAAACACCAGCAGAGCACCACCTCTACTACAAACACCAGCAAAGCACCACCTCTAACACTACCACCAGTGGTGCACCACCTCTATTACCAACACCAGCAGAGAACCTCCTCTACTGTTAACACATATGGAGCACCACCTCTACCACTAACATAAGCAGAGCACCACCTCTACTACTAACACCAGCAGAGCGCCACCACTACTACTAACACCAGTGGAGCACAACCTCAACTTCTAACTCCAGCAAAGCACCACCTCTACTGCTAACACCAATGGAGTACCACCTCTACTACTAACTCCAGCAGAGCACAATCTCTGCTACTAGCACCAGTGGAGCACCACATCTACAACTAACACCAGCAGGGCACTGCCTCTTCTACTAACCTAAGCAGAGCACCACTTCTACTACTTACACCAGCAGAGCACCACCTCTACTACTGAAACCAGTTTGGTAACACCTATGCTGCTAACACAAGCATAACACCACCTCTGCTAATGGCACCAGCAGAGCACCACCTCTACTTCTAACACCAGCAAATCACAACCTCTACTACTAAGACAAGCAGAGCACCACCTCTGTTACTAACACTAGCAGAGCACCACCTCAACTACTAACACCAGCAGAGCACCACCTCTACTGCAAACACCAGCAGAGCACCACCTCTACTACTAACACCAATACAGCAGTACCTTTGCTACAAACACCTTCAGAGTACCACCTCTACTAATAACACAAACAGAGCTCCACCTCTACTGCTAATACCAGTTGAGCACCACCTCTATTACTAACAGCAGCAGAGAACCACCTCTCCCACTAACAGCGGTGGAGCACCACCTCCATTACTAACACCAGCAGAGTACCACTCCTACTGCTAACACCAGTGGAGCACCACCTCTACTACTAACACCAGCAGAGTGCCTCCTCAACTACTAACAATAGCAGATCACAACCTTCACTACTAACACCAGGGGAGTACCACCTCTACTTCTAACATCTGTGGAGTACCACCTCTACTACTAACACCATCAGAGCAGCACCTTTACCACTAACACCAACAGAGTATCTTATCTGCAACTAACACCAGCAAAAGACAACCTCTACTATTACCACCAGTGAAGCACCACCTCTACTACTAACACTATTGGAGCACCACCTATTGGAGCACTTCTAACACCAGTAGAGCACCACCCTACTACTAACACCAGTGGAGAGCCACCTATACTGCTAGCAGAAGCAGAACACCACCTCTACTACTAACACCTGTGGAGAACCACCTCTACTTCTATCACAAGCATAGGATCACCTCTCATACTAACACCAGCTGAGCACCATCACTACTGCTAACACCAGTTGAGCACCACCTCTACTACTAGCACCATCACAGCACCACCTCTACTACAAACACCAGCAGAGCACCTCCTCTACTACTAACACCAGAAGAACAACACCTCTACTACTAACAACAGCAGAGCACCACCTCTACAACAAACACCAGCAGAGCACCACCACTACTGCTAACACCAGTGGAGTACCACCTCTACTACTAACACCAGCAAAGCACCACCTCTAACACTACCACCAGTGGTGCACCACCTCTATTACCAACACCAGCAGAGAACCTCCTCTACTGTTAACACATATGGAGCACCACCTCTACCACTAACATAAGCAGAGCACCACCTCTACTACTAACACCAGCAGAGCGCCACCACTACTACTAACACCAGTGGAGCACAACCTCAACTTCTAACACCAGCTGAGCACCATCACTACTGCTAACACCAGTTGAGCACCACCTCTACTACTAGCACCATCACAGCACCACCTCTACTACAAACACCAGCAGAGCACCTCCTCTACTACTAACACAAGAAGAACAACACCTCTACTACTAACAACAGCAGAGCACCACCTCTACAACAAACACCAGCAGAGCACCACCACTACTGCTAACACCAGTGGAGTACCACCTCTACTACTAACACCAGTATAGTGCTACCTCTACTACTAACATCACCAGAGCACAATCTCTACTACTAACACCATTGAAGCACCACCTCTACTACTAACACCAGTGGAGCACCACCTTTATTTCTAAGACCAGCAGATCACAATCTCTTCTGCTAACACCAGTGGAGCATCACCATTACTACTAACACCAGTGGAGCACTACCTCTGTTACTAACACCAGCTGAGCACCGCCTCTTCTACTAACACTAACAAAGCACCAAGTCTACTACCAATACTAGTGGAAGCACCACTTCTACTACTAACACCACCTGACCACCACCTCTACTACAAACACCTGCAAGGAACCACCTTTACTACTAACACCACAATAGCACCACCTCTGCTACTTACACGAGCAGAGCAACACCATTACTACTAATACCAGCAGAGCACTACCTCTACTACTTGCACCATCACAGCACCAACTCTACTACAAACACCAGAAGAGCACCACCTCTAGTACTAACACAAGCAGAGCATCATCTCTGTTACTAAGACCAGCAGACACCATCTCTACTATTGACACCAGTGGGGCACCACCTCCAATAATAACACCAGCAGAGCACCACCTTTAATACTAACACCAGCAGAGCACCACCTTTAATTCTAACACCAGCAGAGCACCACCTTTAATACTAACACCAGCAGAGCACCACCGCTACTATTAACAAAAAATCAGCACCAACTCTACTGCTAAATCCAGCGGAGCACAACCTGTACTACACCACCAGCAAAGCACCACCTCTACTACTAACACCAGTGGAGCACCACCTCTACTACTAACAGCAGTGGAGCACCACCCCTACTACTAACACCAGCAGAGCAACAACTCTACTGCTTACACAAGCAGAGTGCAACCTCTTTTACTAACGCCAGCAGAGCACCACCTCTACTTCTAACACCAGTAGAGCATCACCTCTACTCCTAACACTAGCAGAGCACAACCTCTACTACAAACAACATTGGAGTACCACCTCTACTACTAACAGCAGCAGAGCACTACCTCTCCTTCTAACCTCAGTGGAGAACCACCTCTACTACTAACACCAGTGGAGGACCACCTCTACTACTAACACTAGCAGTGCACTACGTCCACTACTAACACCAGTTAAGCACCACCTCTACTACAAAAACCAGTAGAGTACCACACTACTACTAACACCAGTGGAGAACCACCTCTACTGCTAACACAAGCAGAGCACCACCTCTACTACTTACATCTGTGGAGCACCACCTCTACTACTAACCTCAGTGGAGCACCACCTCTACTACTAACACCACCATAGCACTACCTCTGCTACTAACACGAGCAGAGCACCACCTCTGCTAATGACACCAGCAGAGCACCACCTCTTCTTCTAACACCAGCAGAGCACCACCTCTACTACTAACACCAGCAGATCACCACCACTACTACTAACACCAGTGGAGCACTACCTCTATTACTAACACCAGCGGAGCACCGCCCCTACTAATAACACCAACAGAGCACCACGTCTACTACCAATACTAGTGGAAGCACCACTTCTACTACTAACACCACCTGACCACCACCTCTACTACAAACACCTGCAAAGAACCATTTTTACTACTAACACCACAATAGCACCACCTCTGCTACTAACACGAGCAGAGCAACACCATTACTACTAATACCAGCAGAGCACTACCTCTACTACTTGCACCATCACAGCACCAACTCTACTATAAACACCAGAAGAGCACCACCTCTACTACTAATACAAGCAGAGCATCATCTCTGCTACTAAGACCAGCAGACACCATCTCTACTATTGACACCAGTGGAGCACCACCTCCAATAATAACACCAGCAAAGCACCACCTTTAATACTAGCACCAGCAGAGCACCACCACTACTATTAACACCAGTTGAGCACCAACTCTACTGCTAAAACCAGCGGAGCACAACCTGTACTACAACATCAGAGTAGAACCACCTATACTACTAATACCAGCAGAGCACCACCTCCACTACAAGCACCAGAAGAGCACCACCTCTACTACAAGCACCAGAACAGCACCACCTCTACTACTAACACCAGAAGAGCACCACTTTTACTACTAGCACCAACAGAGCACCACCTGTACGACTAACACCAGCAGAGCACCACATCTACTACTAACACCATCAGGGTGCCACCTCTACTACTAACACCGTGAAACACCACCTCGATTACAAACACCAGCAGAGCACCACCTCTACTGCTAACACCAGCAGAGTGTTAGAGTGCTACTACTAACAACAGCACCTCTACTACTAACACCAGCAGAGCACAACCTCTACTACTAACACCAGCAGAGCACCACCTGTACGACTAACACCAGCAGAGCACCACCTCTACTACTAACACCAGCAGAGGAGCACCTCTACTACTAACACCGGTGGAGAACCACCTCTATTACTAACACCAGCAGAGCACAACCTCGTCAGCTAACACCAGTGGAGCATCACCTCTCCTATTAACACCAGCAGAGCACAACCTCTACTACAAACACCAGCGGAGTACCACCTCTACTACTAACACCAGCAGAACACCACCTCTACTACTAACACCAGCAGAACACCACCTCTACTACTAACACCAGTGAACATCACCTCTCCTACTAACACCAGCAGAGCACAACCTCTACTACAAACAACATTGGAGTACCACCTCTACTATTACCAGCAGCAGAGCACAACCTCTCCTACTAATACCAGTGGAGCACCACCTCTACTACTAACACCAGTGGAGGACCAACTCTACTACTAACACTAGCAGTGCACTACCTCTACTGCTAACTCCAGTGGAGCACCACCTCTACTACTAACCTCAGTGGAGCACCACCTCTACTACTAACACCACCATAGCACTACCTCTGCTACTAACACGAGCAAAGCACCATCTCTACTACTAACACAAGCAGAGCAAAACCTCTGCTAATAACAAAAGCAGAGCACCACTTCTACTTTTAACACCATCAGAGCACCATCTCTACTACTAACACCAGCAGAGCACCACCACTACAATTAACACCAGCGGAGCACAACCTCTACTATTACTCCAGCAGAGCACTACCTCTACTACTAAAACCAGGAAATCACCACCTCTACTACTAACACCAGCAAATCACCACCTCTACTACTAACACAAGCTGAGCACCATCTCTGCTACTAAAACCAGCAAAGCACCACATTCTACTACTAACACAAGCAGAGCACCCCCTCTACCACTAACACAAGCAGAGCGCCACCACTACTACTAACAAAAGTGAAGCAAAACCTCTACTTCTAACACCTTCAAAGCACCAAATCTGCTGCTAACACCAATGGAGTACCACCTCTACAACTATCTCCAGCAGAGCACAATCTTGCTACTAGCACCAGTGGAGCACCACATCTACAACTAACACCACCAGAGCACCACCTCTTCTACTGAAATAAGCAGAGCACCACTTCTACTACTTACACCAGCAGAGCACCACCTCTACTACTTACACCAGCAGAGCACCACCTCTACTATTAACACCATCGGAGCACCATCTCTACTACTAAAACCAGTAGGGTAACACCTCTACTGCTAACACCAGCAGAGTTCCACCTCTACTACTAACACCGGCAGAGCACAACCTATACAACTAACACAAGTGGAGGACCACCTCTACTACAAACACTAGCAGAGCACTACCTCAGCTACTAACAACAGTGGAGCACCACCTCTACTACTAACACCAGTAGAGAACCACCCTACTACTAACACCATTGGAGAACCACCTCTACTGCTAACACAAGCAGAGCACAACCTCTACTACTTATATCTGTGGAGCACCACCTCTACTACTAACATCAGTGGAGCACCACCTCTACTACTAACATCAGTGGAGCACCACCTCTACCACTAACACCACCATAGCACTACCTTTGCTACTAATACGAGCTAAGCACCCCCTTACTACTAACACAAGCAGAGAACCACCTCTGCTAATAACACCAACAGAGCTCCACCTCTACTTCTAACACCATCAGAACACCACCTCTATTACTATACAGCAGACCACCACCACTACTACTAACCCCAGTTGAGCACCATCTCTACTGCTAACACCAGCGGAGCACAACCTCTACTACAACACCAGCAGAGCACTAACTCTACTATTAACACCAGTTGCATGAGCACCACCTCTACTACTAACACCAGCAAAGCACCACCTCTGCTACTAAGACCAGCAGAGCGCTACCCCTACTAATAACACCAGTGGAGCACAACATTTACTTCTAACACTAGCAGAACACCACCTCTACAACTAACACCAGTGGAGCACCACCTCTACTACTAACGCCATTGGAGCACCACCTCTACTACTAACGCCACTGGAGCACCACCTCTAATACTAACACCAACTGAGTACCACCATTACTACTAACCCCAATGGAGCACCACCTCTACTACTAACACCAGTGAATCTTCACCTCTACTAATAACACCTGTGGAACACCACCTCTACAACTAAAACCAGTGGACACCACCTACAACCAGTTTTAGCCCCTGTAACACTTGTAACGTAATGAGGAAATCATCAACTTTCTGCAGTCCAAAATTACATTTTTAAATGAAAAGTATGACTTAGTCCATCTCCATTACATCTCCTTCCATATAAATATTACGGTCTACCAGTTTTAACCCCTGTAACACCTGTAACGTAACATGAAAATCACTAATTTTCTGCAGTCCAAAATAACATTTTGAAATGAAAGTGAGACTTAGCCCCTCTCCATTACATCTCCTACCCTATAAATATTACTGTCTACCAGTTTTAGCCCCTGTAACACTTGTAATGTAACATGGAAATTACCAACTTTCTAAACCAGTCAGGACCTAGGGTCTCGACTGGGACCGCAGGTCCGGTTTGGAGTGGAGACGGGTTCAAGTAAAAAATGGGCACACAGGAAAGGATTTCGACGTTCAGTAAACACTTTCCGAGTGGTTAACTGAATGACCGAGAGCCCAATACGAGGTTGATGATAGTAGTATTTAATTTAAGATTGTGAAACTTTAAACTAAACTAAATGACCACACATGTGACAATTACCACATTCAGTAAACACTCACTGAGTTGTAAACTGAAAGCCAAACTAGCCAATACATGGTTGATGATGATAGTAATATTTTAAGATTGAGAAACCTTAAACTAAATGACCACACATGTAGCGATTTACGTTCAGTAAACACTTACTGAGTTGTAAACTGAATGCCGGAGCCGGCCAATACAAGGTTTGTGATAGTAATATTATATTTTTTTACGATGGAGAAACTTTAAACTAAAAAATGAGGTCACATGGAGGGATATCTATGTTCAGTAAACAGTTACTGGGTTGTAAACTGAATGGTTGAGCCTCCCAATACCTGGTTGATGATAATAGTATTTTACGATGGAAAACCCTTATCCAAAACTAAAAATGAGCTCACATGAAGTGATTTTCACTTACTGAGTTGTTAACTGAATGCCTGAGCTATGCAATACATAGTTGGTGATAGTAGTATTAATTTAATATTGAAAACTTTAAACTAAAGTAAAATGAGCGAACATGAAGTGAGTCCCACGTTCATTAAACACTTACTAAGTTGTTAACTGAATGTCTGAGACATCCAATGCATAGTTGATGATAGTAGTATTAATGACACTGATAACACGAGGTCTTGAACTAGATACTGACAGGGGAACAACAAAGCTGTGATATTGAAAAGAAACTGAACTGAATTTGAAAGTTGATTATTATATGTAATGTGAAGCCAATCAACTGGAAAAACAGTAAGCAAACTTGATTTGAAAAGAATATGAGAAGACTGAAAAGCAGGGCGCGGGGAAATGGGTAAAAATAAGAAGTAATGATCTTCATAAACATAACATAACATATCCACGACCGAAATTAATACAGTGTGAACTCTCTTAAAACTATACTCACAGTAAAATCTCGTCACTAAGCATAACTTGTCACTCTGCGAAACAAATTATTGACTATAACTGCGACAGTGAGAATAAAAATGACCACTTTTGTTTTGGAGTGCTATTTTACTCAAGAAATACTGTAAAGGATGATTATTGACAAAAGAGAATTTCGCGGACTGCTGGTGATTGATGTGTTGAACTGCTTAAAAGAACCATATTTGTTAGAAAAAAATTTCTGTGAAATAATACGTGTTATATGTTTTGACTATCTAGCTAATAGCGTATTGCCTGGCTAATAATGAAATGTCACATTTTGTCTGACTCACTTAGCACAAGTGAAGAGAAAACATTGAAAAACTTGCAAAGGTTAAAACTCTGTGAAATCTTATCTGTTATGTTAAGTTTTGACCAGCTGATTAATAGCATACTACTACATTATTGTCTTTTATGTTATGTTATGTTTACCTCGATAGCGTTGTAATGCTTGGAAATTGTATGTGCGGATCCCGCTTCCCTCTTACTGCACATAAATAATGGATGCTGTAAAGTATTTTTTTTTTTATGGAACGTGACTCTTCTTATTCTTACCCCTTTTTAAAACTAGATGCAATAACCAAGCTATGTTTGCCTTCTCTCTCTTTCTCAATATGGTAGTGGATAGGTGTTGGTTATTTGTGTGGACTCGGGAGATATGATCACCACATATAAGTTTCTCAAAGAAAATGATAAGCTATGTAAGGACCTTTTATTTAACACACACACACAAGACATCCGTGCAGTAGTGAGATTCCCTTTAATGGTTGTGCACATGACAATGCAAAATTAAAATGTGCAAAGATGTTTCGGAGTGCTATTTAGTCTAGAAATGATACAAAATTGTGTTTATTGACTAGTGAGAACCCATAGCATGTATGGTGTGGGATATTGCGGTCCTTAACCTAGTCACGCGATAGACAGACAAACGGACAACAACAATAGGTAGTGGCCCTCGCGTCTATTTGATTTGATAGAAGAAAAAAATGAAGACTAGTAGTCCCTGTTTTTTAAGATGAAAAACTTTTAACTATAAAATTTTTTGACTGTGTCTGACTGACTGCTTTTCTGGTGAGTTATTTGTGTGGACTCGGGAGATATGATCACCACATATAAGTTTCTCAAAGAAAATGATAAGCTAGGTAAGGTCCGTATATTTAACACAAGACATCCATGCAGTAGTGAGATTCCCTTTGATGGCTGTGCACGTGTCAATGAAAAGAATGAAGTGCAAAGGTGTTTCAGAGTGCTATTTTAGTCGAGAAATGATACAAAAATGTGTTTATTGACTAGTGAGAGGCGGAACAAGAGACCAAGAGGTATATGTCGTGATCACACAATTAACAAAAAATATTAGAATTTGTAGGTAGAGATCACGTCTCCCCAAACTCTTCTGTGCATATTTCACAAAGTCATTCTTCCTGACTCAGCACTCTTAGTTTGTGGACTAGTGACCCACCTTTGTTTAAAATTAAATCTACAAAGCTTCACATTTACAAAAAATGATATTTGGTCATCAGACAGAAAGATGATTTCCACATTGCGTTACTTAACGATATAATTTGTTACAAGAACTAAACAGGCCTGTGGTAATATTTTATTTGTGTTTGGATGTAATGGCTAACCATGGTTTACATTTTCAATAATGTTATTTGGTCATCAGACAGAAAGTTGATTTCTACATTACATTACAATGTGTTACATGGGCTAAAACTGGTAGACACTAATATTTATATGGTAGGAGATGTAATGGAGATGGACTAAGTCATACTTTCATTTAAAATGTTATTTTGGTCTGTAGAAATTTGATTTCTGCATTACGTTACAATGTGTTACAGAAGCTAAAACTGATAGACACCAATATTTATATGGTAAGAGATAAAATGGGGATGGACTAAGTCGCACTTTTCATTTCAAAATGACATTTTGGACTGCAGAAAGTTAATGATTTTCGCGTTACATTACGTTACATTGTGTTACAGAGAACTAAAACTGGCAGACAGTAATATTTATATGGTAAGAGATGTAATGGAGATATTGTGTTTGGCTAAATGGGGTTCACATTTCAATAATGATATTCGGACATCAGACAGAAAGTTGATTTCCACGTTATGTAATGATAATATAATGCGATACAAGCATGTGCTAATATTTTATTTGTGTTTAGAATGTAAGGGCTATAGGAGGTTGTCTAGACTCTCATACATTTTCAAATGCTATTTATTTAGGCAGCAGAAAGTTTATTTTCCCACATTACGCTGCATTGACTGTGTGTTACAAGAAATGAGCGCTAATGCTGATGTGTGTTACAAGGTCTGCACAACAATATTTGGTGTTGGATGAAGAGGGGGGATGGAGATTGATTAGACATGCATACATTTTCAAATGCTATTCATTTGGGCAGCAGAAAGTCTGTTTTCCCACATTATGCTACATTGACTGTGTTACAAGAACTGAAAACAGACATAACCCAGAGCTATTTCACTATCGACTCATCCGGTCTTATTCTCATCGATTGCTGTTTACATTTGAATAATGTAGGTCTTAGAGACAGCCTTGAACTCGGGGATAATGAACAAGTCAATTTAATAATAGTATCAAGACTATGTTTTTCCACATTAGTCTTATATATGTTTACTTTGCTTCTAATTTGTATGTGGGGAACATTGCTCACCTAAGGGAGAGAGAATGGACAGCGCGTTTGAGGTATAGCGAGGACTGACCGCGATGTGTATGTATGTTTGTTTGTTTGTTTTACCACAGTGAATATGAAGCTACATTAAGTTATGTCTACCAGTTGTTGAATAAACGCCGTGTTACGTTATGTGATACAAGAAATAAACAAGCTTGTGCTAATATTTTTATTGTGTTTGGAATGTAAGGGCTAAACACGGTTCACATTTCAATATTCAGACAACGTACAGAAAGTTGCTCGTTACTCTTAAAATGATATTAGGGCAAAGAACGATGCAAGGGGCTAAAACGGACACACAGTAATATTTATATATGATAAGAGGTGTGAGCATGTGTGGAATGGGATAGCATCTGTGTGTTTGTGAACTAGATCACTACTCTACATGCGAACAAAATACTACTACTACTACTACTACTACTAAAGGCTTTGCATAGAACATCCGGTCTGGGAAGGGTGAAGTGATGCTTCATGGTTTGGGCTTGGAAGGGGGGTGGGAGGGGGGTTGGGGTTTGGTGGGGTTGGATGGGGTGCTGGTAAGGCAATCCCAATACCTCGTCCATATCACTACGCCTCAAACTACCACGAAGGTTAGACCCTAACGCGACGGATTGATGTTTCACTCATTCATTCAGTATAAGAGTCTTGAACATTCTGTGACATTGTCTTGCTATGATAATGCCATTGTGTGTTACAAGGTCTGCACAGCAATAATGGGTGTAGGATGAAGAGGTGATGGAGATTGAGTTTACACACATACATTTCAATGATATTTATTTGGACAGCAGATGTTGCGATCACAGTTAACAAAAATTTGTAGGTAGTGATCATGTCTCCCGTGTCGATGTGACGTCTTATATTGAATTTTGTAACTAGTGCATCATGATTGTAACTTGCTTAGCTAAAATGAATTGTGGGGTTCAGTCCTTGACCCCTTTGCGTCTCTGCAAGCCTTTACTACCCATATGTGTAATCCCCCTGTGTGATTGGGCTGTTTAGCATCACATAGGTAGTTCTTGACACACTATGTAACCCCGCATATAATGTAGAGAGAGAGAGAGAAGCTGTATAAATAATCAGATACCTTGTTAATCAATGTGTGTCAAACTCCCAGGACTGCATTTTGGAATATGTATGTTGCGCTCAAGGCTCACCTTTGAGAAAGAACATTGTCACACTCAAAGTTATGTACCGGTGTGACAGGAGAGAGAGAGTGATGGTTGGAAGGGGAGGGGGGTTGGGGTTGGAGAGTAATGTCTCATTTAACCTCAGTTAGGTGACGCGCGGCAAGAAGGGAAGCCGCTCTCACCCCCAGTCATACATTTGGAAATTGTATGTCGAGGTCATGGCTCATCTTTGAGAATGAACAATGACACACTCATTGCTATGTCCCGTGTGTCAGGAAAGAGAAAGAGAATGATGGTACACCCCATTACCGTCACTCCCCCCCCCCCCAGCGTGTTGGGGGACGGTATGTGGAACAGGTGGGGCCCGCTGACAGTAGCTACATCTCCCTTTTCTTAACAAAACCACAGTGGGTAAGGGAACCCCCGGCACTTCCGCCCGTGTAGGAGGAAGTATTGACCGTCATTGCGCACCGTCAATATGGTTGCTTGTGTGAGAAAAAAGTTAAAATATTTAGCTAAGAATGTTATAAAAGGTGAATATATTCTCTCTTTCACTAGCGAGAAAATGCAAACATTCTGGCTGTGGTGTGTGGTATGTCAAAAACTCTCAAAGCCCATGACCCATGGAGTGTGAAATTACCCATGATAGATGCGACTTGTCCCCTGACGAGGGGAGCTGAGGGGAAGTGGGGTGGGAGGGGAAGATATGACCCCACCAGCTACTTGAAAATACTCTTCAGTTAGCCACTGAACGGTGGACAGTACACACACACACACACACACCCCTCTGCAGACTTTGAAAAACGATTAAGGCTAATAGACTAGATCCGTCCTGGTCTGTCACCTATACACCCCCCATGCATTGTTACATAAAACAGACCTTCTCGGCCAACTGCTACATCTTAAGAGACTCTGCTCTCTCTCTCTCTCTCCTACCCTCCTGACACTTCCTGCTCGTGTATGGCCGAACTATTACCCTCATGGATCATCACCAAACACAGCTGCATAGCTCGAAGAAAATAATGGCTGTCAAAAAACGGCAAAACCACAATGACCCTCCAACCCTCTCCTGCCAAGGGGAAGCTCCCTCACACCTCCCTCACCCCTCCCCCACCCCATCAACATATCCGGCTATGTTGGGACCCCTCACACCTACACACACCCTCTATATAGCATTACTTAGTCTCATCTATTAATCAACTATTATCTACACACAAGATTAACTCTACTGCAAACACCCATACATATTCATTTACTCTTATCCACATATTCTAATCTTCTCCCATTCTCCTCATATTCCATACTCTTCCACAAACACCACATACTCTCCTAGACAACATGACTTCCCATCATTCCAGACCACGTTACCAAACACCGGACGCTCACACGCATCCGGCACGCACCAAACGTCCGGGAAAATTCCCCTACAACACTATGTGGCTACATACCTTTGCACCACCTGGCCAGCTGGCTCTAATGGGGCCACCTGGCCAGATGGTGAGCACGGTTGTAGTCACATATTTCACTACTGTGCTGCATCTCGGGTATGTTCCTGATATTTACATATCTGTAGGTAGTTAGCTTCAGGGAGCCGACTGGGCTTCCCTCAGAAAACCAGCGTTGATTGTAATGAATCGCCATTTTCTGGGCGAGCACTGGAGGCTCCCTGACAACCTCCCTCCCTCCTGTTTTCTTGCGCAATGAGATCTTCATTGTTCAAGAATTGGAGTGGTGGGCTGCCGGCTCATCTGAGCTGACTACCCTTTCACCCGTCTTGTAGCACTACCAAGAGGGAGTGCTACAAGCGTTGGAGAATGAAGGGGCGCATTGGGTGTGGGGGCGGGGGAAGCAGGGAGGGAAGGGGATGGGGAAGAAAGGAGAGCCTGAGGTGGGGAACAGGGAAGGGCATGCAATGGGGGAACTGGGAAAAGCATGGGATGAGGGAACAAGGAGAGTATGGGTGTGGTAACATGGGGTGCCTGGAGTAGGGGGAACAGGGCAGGCATGGTCTGGAGAGGGGTCTCTAATGAGCAGAGAGGTGTAGGTGGTGATGTGGGGAGAAGGGTTGTGGGGTGGGACGGTAGGTGACTTTTGTTACACTCCTCTCTTGGGATGATGGCCTGCTGGTGGAAGGTTTCCACTTCCCACTGAGGTTACTGAAGATACTAAGCTGAAACCTGTGGATCCCCCATTTTGTTCCCTTTCCTTGCATCACTTTCTTGTTTCCGTTGCCCTCTCTCCCTCTTCATCCATTCAGTCTCTCTGCAGAAAAGCATCCTTGTATTCCCTTACCAGCAGAAGCTTGCTCTTCATTTACAGGATATTCTTTTTGTTGCCACATTCGTGAACACTAACTTTATTAGTCGCTTCCTTTCCTTTATGTATGCACCTCGCCTTAAAACCCTCTCTATGAAGCTACAAGCCTCCACCATATTTAAACACTCCAAAGTGAATAAATATACAAGGGCCGTGATGAGGGGTTCGAACTTATGTCCAGGATGATCGCAGAAGCGCCTTAATCGACTGCGCCACGACATTGAATAAGAATTCCATTTCATGGCACAGTCGTTTAAGGTGTGTCTTGGATCATCCTGGACGTAAGTTCGAACCCTCATCACGGCCCTTGTGGATTTATTCATTTGATATATCACCCTCCAAGATCTTTGTCACAGTTAACCGGTCCTTCTTCCTCCACTCCTCCTGGTTTGATCCTTCCGGTTCCTGTACTCCTACAACTATAACAGT
Source organism: Procambarus virginalis (assembly GCA_020271785.1). Classification (NCBI taxonomy): domain Eukaryota; kingdom Metazoa; phylum Arthropoda; class Malacostraca; order Decapoda; family Cambaridae; genus Procambarus; species Procambarus virginalis. Next base: position 86,496 of record WNGS01166219.1, on the reverse strand, counting down.
CTTTTTCCTTTCTAGCAGTTGTATAGTGCACTTTGCAGCTTGCTGTCAAGTAACTGCTTTCATGACTGCTTCTTCCAAAGCAGCCATATCACCTGCGCTGTTTCGTAGCATATCTGCAAACGAAGGTTTCCCCTGGAAGGAGCCCTCCATCAGCTTCATCCCCTGATTCCAGGGGGTCGATTGCCTCATACTGGTTTGGACTGAGGTTCTCCATGTGTTCTTTATTTCTTCCTTGGCTGCCCACAGTTTACTTTGAAGGCTCCTAATTGTTTCCTTTATATCCTCAAATATATTGTTAATCAACTCGCAGGTAGTATCCCCCAGTCTCCCATTCCCTGTGTGAGGTGATGTTGCTTCCTCATTCTCCCTCTCTGTTCCACTTTTGTGGGTTAGAAATTGAGGCAATGAGAATTCGTTTGTATGAGTGTGCATTGTGTGTGGGTATGTGTGTGTGTACTCACCTAGTTGTGCTTGGGTGTGTTGATCTTTGGCTCTTTGGTTCCGCCTCTCAACCATCAATCTGCTGGTGTACAGATTCCTAAGCGTCTCGAGCTTTATAATATCTACATTTGAAATTGTGTACGGAGTCAGCCTCCGCCACATCACTTCCTAGTGAATTCCATTTACTAACTACTCTGATAATGAAGAAGTTCTTTCTAATGTATTTGTGGTTCATTTGGGTACTCAGCTTCCACCTGTGTCCCCTTGTGTGTGTACCACCCGTGTTAAATAATCCATCCTTGTCTACCCTGTCCATTCTCCTGAGAATTGTGTATGTGGTGATCATGTCTCCTCGAGCTCTTCTGTCTTCCAGGGGACCAAAGAGCCAAAGCTCAACCCATACAAGCACAAATAGGTGAGTAAACACACACACAATGCACACTCTTAACACGAACACATGAAGTTCACGGACCCTTTCTCGTAACTCATGCATCTTAATTCTGGGATTAGCCTAGTTTTTTTTATTATTTTCTACCACAAACATGGTCAGACATTTAAAATGCTAACCAGAATATATACATTTTCTCCCGTCCACCATGGACAGCGTTAGAGATCTGTTAAACATATAATTCAGTGATTTATTGAACAATCAACCACAGAAAGTGGTTGTAGTGCTTTTTTAAAATGCTAATCTAACTTTTTTTTGCAGGGATATTCGTGCGCGGGCCCTAAGCCTCTGGCTGGCCCACTAAGTGTTGCTTGTTTCTGTTTTACTTGGGCGGAGTATGAGTATTTATGACTCGTATGGTCGCTTCTAATCTAACCTAAATACATAAATACACAGATTTACATATGTCCTACATAAACAGTGTTTGAGGTGTTTTTTACATAGCGTCATTAATGAGCGTGTACAAAGGTGAAATACAATTCTGAGCATCTTCCACATACCCCGTTTACAAATACACGCACATATACATATATACACATATACCTACACATATCCACATATATTTACATATGCCTATGTCTCTCCTACTTTGACAAGTTAAGATCACTTCTATAGAAACTAGTGTGATAACCATCACCACTTAACCACCGAATGGGATTTAGACGCTCTTACAAGCTCAGGTTATAGGTAATACATAGGATAGCAGATGTATTACATATTGTATAGGTACAATATATTGTATAACAGATGTATTACATATTGTATAGGTACAATATATTGTATAACAGATGTATTACATTGTCTATCTTGGGTACAAGTCCAATATATCATCAAGTGTTCCAGTATTCATATAGTATTCACAGAGTTCAGCATACCTCAGCCCAAGAAGGCAAAAGTCAGTCAATTTGGGACATTTTACGATATAATGATCAAGGGAGTGCATGCTTTCTCTTTCACAAAGTTGACACATTGTGTACTCGACATTTGGGTTTTAAGAAAGCAGTCAGATACGTCTATATCCCAGCCGTATTCTGGCCACTATAACATCACATTACCGAGTTCTTGCTCTATTATTTCCATATGTAACGTCTCCTCACGATACCTATCATAATATTTAAAGCCTTTGTGAAATTGTTAGGTCAGTAAGATTTTCATTAGATATTTGTTTAAGCATTTTATTTGTCAATGCTAATGAAACACCAATTTCAATTTCTACTACTGGTTGTCGAAAGGCTGTCTTTGCAAGCATGTCAACAGTGTCATACTTTGAGATGCCAACATGTGAAGTGGCATACCTGGTTGCTGTGTGTGTGTAAGTGGGTGTGTGTGTGTACACACCAATGAGCCTTGGCTTTTTAGTCCCGCCACTCAACTGTCAATGAACTGGTGTACAGATTCCTGAGCCTACTAGGCTCTATCATATCTACATTTGAGACTGTGTATGGAGTCAGCCTCCACCACATCACTTCCTAGTGCATTCCATTTGTTAGCTATTCTGACACTGAAAAAAATCTTTTTAATGTCTTTGTGGCTCATTTGGGTACTAAGTATACACTTGTGTCCCCTTGTTCGTGTCTCACCCGTGCTAAAGAGTTTGTCTTCGTCCACCCTGCCAATTCCCCTGAGAATTTTGCATGTGTTTATCTTGTCTCCCCTTTCTCTTCTGCCTTCCACGGACGTAAGTTTCAACTCCTTTAGCATTTCCTCGTAGCTCATACCTCTCAGTTCTGGGACGAGTCTGGTGGCATATCGTTGAATCTTCTCTAACTTTGTCTTGTTTTTAACTAAGTATGGACTCCAAGCTGCAGCTGCATATTCCGGAATTGGTCTGGTATAAGTTGTATACAGGGTTCTGAACGATTCCTTACATAAGTTTCTAAATGCAGTTATTATGTTGGCCAGTCTAGCATATGCCACTGATGATATCCTTTTGATGTGGGCTTCTGAGGTCAGGTTCGGTGTGATATCAACCTCCAGATCATTCTCTCTATTTGACTCCTGACTATTTGATATATTTAGCGCCTTGAGCATTTTTTCCATTTCGTCTCTAGACACCTCTATGTGATCTATGTTGTTCTCTGGAATTTTTATTATGTCTGGTTCCCTGAAGATTTCATTTCGTACAAACAAACTTTGGAACTTTTCGTTTAATGTTTCACACATTTCCTTTTAATTTTCCGTGAATCTATTTTCCATTTTCAATCTCTGAATATTATCCTTTGCCTGCAATTTGTTGTTTATGAATTTATAGAATAGACCTGGTTCTGTTTTACATTTGTCTGCAATCCCTTTTTCAAAATTTCTTTCTGCGCGCGCGCGTGTGTGTGTGTGTGTGTGTGTGTGTACTCACCTAGTTGTGCTTGCGGGGGTTGAGATCTGGCTCTTTGGTCCCGCCTCTCAATCGTCAATCAACAGGTGTACAGGTTCCTGAGCCTATTGGGCTCTATCATATCTACACTTGAAACTGTGTATGGAGTCAGCCTCCACCACATTACTTCCTAATGCATTCCATTTGTCAACCACTTTGACACTAAAAAAGTTCTTTCTAATATCTCTGTGGCTCATTTGGGCACTCATTTTCCACCTGTGTCCCCTAGTGCGTGTGCCCCTTGTGTTAAATAGCCTGTCTTTATCAACCCTGTCGATTCCCTTGAGAATCTAGAATGTGGTGATCATGTCCCCCCTAACTCTTCTGTCTTCCAACGAAGTGAGGTTCAATTCCTGTAGTCCCTCCTCGTAGCTCTTACCTCTCAGCTCGGGTACTAGTCTGGTGGCAAACCTTTGAATCTTTTCCAGTTTAGTCTTATGCTTGACTAGATTTGGACTCCATGCTGGAGCCGCATACTCCAGGATTGGTCTGACATATGTGGTATATAATGCTCTGAAAGATTCCTTACACAAGTTTCTAAAGGACGTTCTTATGTTAGCCAACCTGGCATATGCAGCTGATGTTATCCTCTTGATATGAGCTTCAGGGGACAGGTCTGGCGTGATATCAACCCCCCAGGTCTTTCTCTCTCTCTGACTCTTGAAGTATTTCATCTCCCAAATGATACCTTGTATCTGGTCTCCTGCTTCCTACCCCTATCTTCATTACATTACATTTGCTTGGGTTAAACTCTAACAGGCATTTGTTCGACCATTCCTGCAGCTTGTCCAGGTCTTCTTGAAGCCTCAAGCTGTCCTCCTCTGTCTTAATCCTTCTCATAATTTTGGCGTCGTCAGCAAACTTTGAGAGGAATGAGTCTATACCCTCTGGGAGATCATTTACGTATATCAGAAACCGGATAGGTCCAAGCACAGAGCCCTGTTGGACTCCACTGGTGACGTCACGCCATTCTGATTTCTCACCCCTTACTGTAACTCTCTGCTTTCCATTGCTTAAGTACTCCCTTATCCACTGGAGCGCCCTACCAGTTACTCCTGCCTGTTTCTCCAGCTTATGCATCAATCTTTTATGGGGTACTGTGTCAAAGGCTTTCCGACAGTCCAAAAAAATGCAGTCCGCCCAACCTTCTCTTTCTTACTTAATCTTTGTCACCTGATCGTAAAATTCTATCAAGCCTGTAAGGCATGATTTACCCTCCCTAAACCCATGTTGACGGGTTGTCACGAAGTCTCTTCTCTCCAGATGTGTTACTTGGTTTTTTCTCACAATCTTCTCCATCACCTTGCATGGTATACAAGTTAACGACACTCTCCTGTAGTTCAGTGCCTCTTGTCTTTCACCCTTTTTAAATATCGGTACTACATTAACAGTCTTCCATATTTCTGGTAGGTCTCCCGTTTCCAGTGACCTACTATACACTATGGAGAGGGGCAAGCAAAGTGCTCCTGCACACTCTTTCAATACCCATAGTCATATTCCATCTGGCCCAACAGCTTTTCTCACGTCCAGCTCCAATAGGTGCTTCTTGACCTCATCTCTTGTAATTTCGAACCTTTCCAAGGTCACCTGGTTTGCTGCCACCTCTCCTAGCGCCATGACTTCTCCCTTTTCTATTGTAAAGACCTCCTGGAACCTTTTGTTGAGTTCTTCGCACACCTCTTTGTCATTCTCTGTGTACCTTTCCTCGCCCACCCTAAGTTTCATCACCTGTTCCTTCACTGTTGTCTTCCTCCTGATGTGACTGTGCAATAACTTTGGTTCGGTCTTGGCTTTATTAGCTATATCATTTTCATACCTTTTCTCACCTGCTCTTCTCACACTAACATACTCGTTCCTGGTTCTCTGGTATCTCTCTCTTTTGTTCAGCTCCTTTGCTTTCATACATTCCCTATTAAACCACGGATTCTTCCTTTGCTTCTCTGTTTTTTCCTGTCGAGCTGGGACAAACCTGCTTACAGCCTCCTGACATTTTTGGGTTACATAGTCCATCATGTCTTGTACGGACTTGGTTAAGAGTTCTGTGTCCCAATGTATATCCCATAGGAATTTATTCATCTCCTCATAGTTTCCCTTTCGGTACGCCAGCCCTTTGTTTCCCAGTTCTTTTTTTGGGGTGATAATACCTAGCTCAACCAGGTACTCAAAGCTCAATACACTATGATCACTCATTCCCAAGGGGGCTTCCAGCTTAACTTCCCTTATATCCGACTCATTTAGGGTAAATATCAGATCAAGCAAGGCTGGTTCATCCTCTCCTTTCATTCTTGTCGGTTTGTAGGATCTAAGAGGATTTTGGGGTAGGGGGTGGGGGTTTCAGGGAAGGGGGGACAGGTAGGGTGTGGGTTAAGGAGATAGACGGGACATGGAGAATACGGGGTGAAGGGGGGAGGAGGGATAGGGAGGGTATGGCATGAAGGGGGAGGGGGGACAGGATAGGAATGGGGAAGGGGTGACAGGGTCAGAAAGGGGTGGGGAGGGGAGGAAGGGTTGGGTGGGGGAAGGTATGGTGAGGGGAAGGGAGGGTTTCTATGCAGAGGGGGTGGTAGTGTTGCCCTCCCCTCTGGTGTTGCTGGGATGCTTGTTTTGGGTTCGCCTCTTGTCTCTAGGACTGTTGTGTTGGGGGTTGTGATTTCCTGGTTTGCTCCTCTCTCCCTGCGCTTCCTCCTTGCCTCTGCTGCCCTGGCTCTCTCCTCCTTCGTCCTGTCCCTCTGCAGGAATACTTTTTTGTATCCCTCCACATGCTGCAGACGACTCTTCCTTTCGAGAATATCCTCCTTCGTGGTTTCGTTTGTAAGCACCATCTTTACAAGTCGGTTTCTGTCCTTGTTGTACCAGCCCAACCTGAAAACCTTCTCAATGTTTTGTTCAGCCCCTTCCATCTGTAACTCCTTCAGTAGCCCCTATACAGCCTCTCTATCCTCGCTATTCCATTCTTGCCTGTTGGATCCTTCCTGTTCTTTGATGCCTACAACTACCACTGATCTTTTTCTCTCCAGCAGCTGAGTGGTGCACATTGCTGCTTCCTGTGAGGTGGCTGCTTGCATGGCTACCTCCCTCACTGTGTCCATTGCTTCTGAGCTCTTTTTCAGTATGTCCGCAAATGTTTCAGGTACAGAGGCATTTCCTTCCAAAGTAACATTCCCACCTTCCCTTTGGATGACAATCTGATGCTCGGTCTCTTTATTTTTCTCTGTGAGGGATTTGATCTCCTCCCTTGCTGACATCAGCTCACTTTGCAGGTTGTTAATTGCAATCCTCATTTCCTGCATCTCCTTCCTGAACTCCTTCAGAACTTGGGTTAACATGTCCTTCGTTTGGTCACTCTGTCCGTTCCCTGTGTCCCTGTTGTGTCCACCTGCCATTTTGTCCCTTGCCAAGAGAGAGAGAGCAACGTGTGTGTGTGGTGTGTGTGGGTGTGTGTGTGTGTGCGTGTGTGGGCAGAGAGGGGGCGGAAGGAAAGAGAGAGAGAGAGAGAGAGAGAGAGAGAGAAGAGAGAGGGGAGAGAGAGAGAGTAGAGAGCGGAGAGAGGAGGAGAGGAGAGAGAGAGGAGAGAGGGGAGAGAGGAGAAGAGAGAGGCAGAGAGAGGGAGAGAGGAGAGAGAGGGCGGAGAGAGAGAGGGAGAGAGAGAGTGGGAGAGGAGAGAGGGGGAAAGAGTGGGGAAGAGAGAGAGTGTGTGTAAGGGGGATGCGGGGGACTGGGGGTGGGGGGGGCAGAGATGGCTACCAGGTCAGGTCAGGTCAGGTGGGGGGGGTAAGAGGGGGTGGGGTGGGGTATAGTAAGTCCCTATCCCTGTTCTCAGAAGGGCGTTAATCCTTTTTCCCCTGACTGAAAGTTTGTGTGTGGTGTGTTGGTGCTCGTGTGTGTATGTGGTGTGTGTGTACTCACCTATTTGTACTCACTATTTGTGCTTGCGGGGGGTTGAGCTTTGGCTCTTTGGTCCTGCCTCTCAACTGTCAATCAACTGGTGTACAGATTCCTGAGCCTACTGGGCTCTATCATATCTACATAAAAACTGTGTATGGAGTCAGCCTCCACCACATCACTGCCTAATGCATTCCATCTGTTAACTACTCTGTCACTGAAAAAGTTCCTTCTAACGTCTCTGAGGCTCATGAGGGTACTCAGTTTCCACCTGTGTCCCCTTGTTCGCGTCCCACTAGTGTTGAATAGTTTATCCTTGTTTACCCGGTCGATTCCTCTGAGGATTTTGTAGTTTGTGATCATGTCTCCCCTTTCTCTTCTGTCTTCCAGTGTCGTAAGGTGCATTTCCCGCAGCCTTTCCTCGTAACTCATGCCTCTTAGTTCTGGGACTAGTCTAGTGGCATACCTTTGGACTTTTTCCAGCTTCGTCTTGTGCTTGACAAGGTACGGGCTCCATGCTGGGGCCGCATACTCCAGAATTGGTCTTACATATGTGGTGTACAGGATTCTGAATGATTCCTTACACAGGTTCCTGAACGCTGTTTGATGTTAGCCAGCCTCGCATATGCGCAGACGTTATTCTTTTTATGTGGGCTTCAGGAGACAGTTTGGTGTGATATCAACTCCTAGATCTTTCTCTGTTCGTTTCATTAAGTACTTCACTCCTATTCTGTATCCTGTGTCTGGCCTCCTATTTCCACTGCCTAGTTTCATTACTTTGCATTTACTCGGGTTGAACTTCAACAGCCATTTGTTGGACCATTCACTCAGTCTGTCTAGGTCATCCTGTAGCCTCCTACTATCGTCCTCCGTTTCAATCCTCCTCATAATTTTTGCATCATCGTCAAACATTGAGAGAAACGATTCTATACCCTCTGGGAGATCATTTACATATATCAGAAACAGAATAGGTCCAAGGACTGACCCCTGCGGGACTCCACTCGTAACGTCTCGCCAATTGAGACCTCACCCCTCACACTGACTCGTTGTCTCCTGTTGCTTAGGTACTCCTGTATCCAACGGAGTACCTCCCTTTCACTCCAGCCTGCATCTCCAGCTTTTTCACTAGCCTCTTGTGTGGCACTGTATCAAAGGCTTTCTGACAATCCAAAAATATGCAGTCTGCCCACCCTTCTCTTCTCTGCCTTATTTTTGTTGCCTGGTCGTAGAATTCAAGTAACCCTGTGAGGCAGGACCTGCCATCCCTAATCCATGTTGATGCTGTGTACAAAGTTCTTTCGCTCCAGGTGCTCCACTAGCTTTTCTTTGCACATCTTCTCCATCAGCTTGCATGGTATGCAGGTTAGGGACACTGGCCTGTAGTTCAGTGCCTCCTGTCTATCGCCTTTCTTGTATCGGGACTACGTTAGCTGCTTTCCAAATTTCTGGCAGTTCCCCTGTTGCCAGTGATTTGTTATACACTATGGAGAGTGGGAGGCACAGTTCTTCTGCTCCTTCCTTTAGTATCCAAGGGAGATTCCATCTGGGCCTATAGCCTTTGTCACATCCAACTCTAGTAAACACTTCCTTACTTCCCCGCTGGTAATCTCAAACTCTTCCAGTGGTTCCTGGTTAGCTATCCCTCTCTTATCTCTGGGATTCTCCTTGCTCTAAGGTGAAGACCTCTTGGAATTTCTTATTCAGTTCCTCACACACTTCCTTGTCGTTTGTAGTGAATCCTTCTGCCCCTATCCTTAATTTCATAACCTGTTCCTTTACTGTGTTTTTCTCCTGATGTGGCTATGCAGCAATTTAGGCTGAGTCTTTGCCTTGCTTGCGATGTCATTTTCGTATTGTCTTCTGCCTCTCTTCTCATTCTGACATATTCGTTCCTGGCATTCTGGTATCTTTCTCTGCTCTCCAGTGTCCTGTATTCCTATAGTTTCTCCATGCCCTTTTACTTTGCTGCTTAGCTAGCCTACATCTCTGATTAAACCATGGGTTTCTCATCTTCATTTCACTGTTTTCCTTTTGGGCTGGGACAAACTTGTTTGCTGCGTCCTTGCATTTTTTTCGTGATGTAGTCCATCATATCTTGGGCCGTCTTTTCCCTGAGCTCTGTTTCCATGCTATATCTGTTAGGAATTTCCTTATCTCCTCATAGTTTCCCTTTCGGTATGCTAACCTTTGGTTTCGGTATCCCTCCTCGAGTTCAATAAACCTTCTTCAATCAGGTACTCAAACACCAATACACTGTGGTCGCTCATTCCTACTGGGGCCTCAAAACCGATTTCTCTTATGTCAGCGTCGTTCAGGGTGAAGACCAGGTCGAGTCTCGCTGGTTCGTCATGTCCTCTCATCCTTGTGGGTACTCTGACATGCTGGGTTAAGAAGTTTCTAGTCACCACCTCCAGTAGTTTGGCTCTCCACGTATCCTCGCCTCCATGCGGTTCCTTGTTCTCCCAATCAATCCTTCCGTGATTGAAGTCCCCATGATGAGCAGGTGGGATCTATTTCCACAGGCAGCAGAGGCTGCGCCTCTCAATTATAGTGTTAACTGCCATGTTGTTGTTTTCGTACTCTTGACTGGGTCTTCTGTCATTTGGTGGAGGTTGTATATTTCTGCTACTACTATCCTTGGTCCTCCCATTGTCATGGTGCCTGCTATGTAGTCTCTGAATCCCTCACAGCCCGGGATAGCCATCTCCTTAAAATTCCATTCCTTTCTCATGAGTAGGGCCACTCCGCCTCCTCCCCTACCTTCCCTCTCTTTCCTTATTACTGTGTACTCCTGGGGAAACACGGCATTCGTTATGATTCCAGAGAGTTTTGTTTCAGTGAGTCCGATTACATCTGGGTTCACTTCTTGTACTCTTTCCTTAGTTCACTTGCCTTACTTGTGATCCCATCTATGTTCGAGTACTTTGCCCTGAAAAACTGACTCTCTTCTGCTCCTGGGGGGGGGGGGACCTGTGGGGTCTGGGGTGAGCGGGAGCTGGGAGGATCTGGTACGGGGAGACTGGTGGAGGAAGGCTTGGGGGTTGGGGGGGGGGGGGAGGGTAGGGGGAGTGGGTGAGAGGGGGAGGGTTGGGGGGGGGGGTGAGAGGGGGAGGGTTGGAGGGGTGAAAGGGGAGGGTTGAGGGGGGTGAGAGGAGGTTTGGGGGGATGGGGAGAAGGGGGGGGTTTGGGGGGACAGTAAAGGGGAGGGCTTGGGGATGGGGGGAAAGGGAAGGCTGAGGTGGGTGAGGAAGAGGGGAGGGTTTTGGGG
>WNGS01166219.1:64895-74995 GCA_020271785.1 Procambarus virginalis | reverse complement strand
TTTCAGCAGGTCGGGCTTGTGAGGTACTGCGCTGTTTCAGCTTACTCTTCCACACTTCGCATCTGGTTTTTCTGATGTGGGTGTTTCGCAATTTGTATGGTGATCAGGTGTCATCTTTGATGGAGTCCCACCTGCAGTCTTCGTCTCAGTGACAGTATGAACTTTCGTAGCGGTCTTTCTGCCATTTCATTTTCCTTCATTGGGTTTCGTATGTGGAAGTTACAGTAGTCTTGTCCTGTTTCTCTTGACTTTTCCTGGACAAGCATCATGTGCCAAATACTGTCGTTTCTTATTGTGCTGCGTTATCGGACCCGCTGCAGTTTGCATTAGGGGTGGATGTCACTTCTGCTCCATTCTGCAAGGTCTCTTGTGCTTTTTTTTCACCCTACTCATGCACCGCCTGAGCTGTCTTGGTCTTTGGTCCGGGTTCTCTCCTTTCTTTTTTCTCCTTTGTTAGTCGTGGCCCTCTCGATTCGGGATTGCTTTGGGAAAGTCTTGTTTTTGTTCGCTTAAGTCTCTGGGGGTCGGGTTGAGGAGTTTCATGCTCTTCTTCGGCGTCCAGGGGTTCTGTTCGTTTCGTCCTGGTTGAAATTTTATTCGTTTGCAGCCTTCTCCTTCTTTTCTGGCGAAGAACATGATGGCTAGCTTCCGGGGGGGCCCGTTGGTTGTGGAGGCTTCATTGGTTAGGCCGGGGGTGCATCATGTCTTGTGGTCGGTGACAGCTTTTCAATGGTACCTACAGGTCACTTTTTCGGTGATAGTGGACGCACTCTGCGTGGCTCCGGTTTCCCTGGTTCCCTGTTCCAGGGCTCGTGTGTCTCATGATGTCCGCAGTGTAATTAAGTCTAGCCAGCCTGCGGTCTGCCCTCGTGCCCGTGATGTTAGGTAGTATGCTGCTCTTGCTGCTGTCTTTAGTAATATATCTTGGGTCGACACTCGGGCACGAGGGTTTTGGAGGCCGCACAGGGTCCTGGCCGCCAGGTATCACGTTTACGTCTCGGGTCTTCTCCGGCCGTCTGTTGCGTTGGGGGAGACAGTCATAGCCGTCAGTCTCTTATTCCGTGCAGAAGGCCTTAGTCCCCTTGAAGTCTGCAGTGGTGCTGAATCCCGGGTAAGTTCCTGATATTTACATATCTGTAGGTAGTTAGCTTCAGGGAGCCGACTGGTCTCCCCACAGAAAACCAGCGTTGATTGTAATGAAACGCCATTTTCTGGGCGAGCACTGGAGGCTCCCTGACACCCTCCCTCCCTCCCTCCGGTTTTCTTGCGCAATGAGGTCTTTATTGTTCAAGAGTTGGAGTGGTGGGCTGCCGGCTCACCTGAGCTGACTACCCTTTCACCCGTCTTTTAGCACTACCGAGCGGGAGTGCTAGGTGGATGAAGTTTGTTTCCTTTCTGAGGACGTTCTCCTGCTATGTTCAGACGTAGGTCGAAGTTTTTACCAGATTGTGGTCGGATTTGTTTCGCCTATCTCTCTGGGTTCTTTCCTGGTCGATAACCATTATGACATACTTTAAATGTAAAGTGCTCATAGGCCATTGCTCCCTGCACCTGTCTGAGGGAGCCAGGTTCTGGCTCGTGGTTCCCAGTAGGGCTCCTGTGACTGTTGACACCAAACTAATACAGCACATATCAGTTCGGATAGCTTCTGGGGCTCACCGAGAAAATGGCGTTTCAATAAATTCAACGCTGTTTTTCTACACAATTGAGAGTGGTAGGCACAGTTCTCCTGCTCTTTTTTTAGTATCCATGCTGAGATTCTGTCTGGGGATATAGCCTTTGTCACATCCAACTCTAGCAAGTGCTTCCTTACTTCCTCACTGATAATCTCAAACTCCTCCAGTGGTGCCTTGTTAGATATTCCCTCTCTTAACTCAGGAACTTCTTGCTCTAATGTGAAGACCTGGAATTACATATAGAGTTCCTTGCACACGGTCTTATATTTTGAAATTAACCTGCATGTCCCTATCCTTATTTTCATTACCTGTTCCTTTACTGTTGTTTTCCTCTTGATGTGGCTGTGCAGCCATTTAGGTTGAGTCTTTGCCTTACTTGTTATGAGATTTTCGTGCTGTCTTCCTGACTCTCTTCTCACCATCTTGGGCTCATTCCTGGCTCTAGTGTGTCCAGGTATTTCAATAGTTTCTCCATGCCCTTGTATTTAGTTGCTAATCAGCTAACATCTCTGATTAAGCCATGGGTTTCTCATTTGTATCTCGATTTTTTTCCTTTTGGAATGGGACAAACTTGTCTGCTGTCTCCTTCCACTTCGGCATGGTGTAGTCCATCATGTCTTGGACCGTCGTTCCTCTGAGCTCTGTTTCTCATGTTATATCTGTAAGAAATATTCTTATCTACTCATAGTTTTCTTTCGGAATGTCCTTCTTTGGTTTACAGATCCTTTTCTTGAGTACAGCTACCTTATTTCTACCAGATAATCAAATATCAGAATACTGTGATTGCTCATTCCAGTGTGGCCTTCGAAGTTGATTTAAAAACATAAGAACATAAGAATAAAGGAAACTACAGAAGGCCAACTGGCCCATACGAGGCAGCTCCTATTTATAAGCACCCAATCCCACTCATATGAATTTCCTTTGTGTTGGAATCATTCAAAGTGATTATCAGGTCAAATCTAGCTAGTTCATCGTTAACTCTCATTCCTGTGGATCCCATGATATGCTGGCTTAAAATGTTTATTATTATCACATGCAATAGTGTAGCTCTCCATGTTTCTTCACTTCCATGCGGTTATTTGTTCTTGCAGTATATCTTTCGGTTGTTGAAATCTCCCATGATAAGTAGATCGGACTGATTCTAACAGGCGACAGAGGCTGCCCTCTCAGTCACAGAATTAACTGCCATGTTGTTTCAGTTATAGTCTTGCCTGGGTGTTCTCTCATTTAGTGGAGGGTTATATATCACTGCTATTACTACCTTTGGTCCTCCTATCGTCATGGTGCCTGTTATATTGTCAATGAACCTAGCTTAGTTCAGTAGCTTGGGATAACCATCTCCTTGAAACTCAACTCATTTCTCATCAGTAGGACCACTGGGCATGGGGTGAGGAAGAGGGAAAGGTTGGAGAATGAAGGGACGCATTGGGTGTGGGGGCAGGAGAAGCAGGGAGGGAAGGGGATGGGGAAAAAAGGAGAGCCTGAGGTGGGGAACAGGGAAGGGCATGCGGTGGGGGAACAGGGGAAAGAAAGCATGGGATGAGGGAACAAGGAGAGTATGGGTGTGGTAACATGGGGTGCCTGGAGTAGGGGGAACAGGGCAGGCATGGTCTGGAGAGGGGTCTCTAATGAGCAGAGAGGTGTAGGTGGTGATGTGGGGAGAAGGGTTGTGGGGTGGGATGGTAGGTGACTTTTGTTACACTCCTCTCTTGGGATGATGGCCTGCTGGTGGAAGGTTTCCACTTCCCACTCAGGTTACTGAAGATACTGAGCTGAAACCTGTGGATCCCCCATTTCGTTCCCTTTCCTTGCATCACTTTCTTGTTTCCGTTGCCCTCTCTCCCTCTTCATCCATTCAGTCTCTCTGCAGAAAAGCATCCTTGTATTCCCTTACCAGCAGAAGCTTGCTCTTCATTTACAGGATATTCTTTTTTGTTGCCACATTCGTGAACACTAACTTTATTAGTCGCTTCCTTTCCTTTATGTATGCACCTCGCCTTAAAACCCTCTCTATGAAGCTACAAGCCTCCACCATATTTAAACACCCCAAAGTGAATAAATATACAAGGGCCGTGATGAGGGGTTCGAACTTATGTCCAGGATGATCGCAGAAGCGCCTTAATCGACTGCGCCATGACATGGTATAAGAATTCCATTTCATGGCACAGTCGTTTAAGGTGTGTCTTGGATCATCCTGGACGTAAGTTCGAACCCTCATCACGGCCCTTGTGGATTTATTCATTTGATATATCACCCTCCAAGATCTTTGTCACAGTTAACCGGTCCTTCTTCCTCCACTCCTCCTGGTTTGATCCTTCCGGTTCCTGTACTCCTACAACTATAACAGTCTTTTTCCTTTCTAGCAGTTGTATAGTGCACTTTGCAGCTTGCTGTCAAGTAACTGCTTTCATGGCTGCTTCTTCCAAAGCAGCCATATCACCTGGGCTGTTTCGTAGCATATCTGCAAACGAAGGTTTCCCCTGGAAGGAGCCCTCCATCAGCTTCATCCCCTGATTCCAGGGGGTCGATTGACTCATACTGGTTTGGACTGAGGTTCTCCATGTGTTCTTTATTTCTTCCTTGGCTGCCCACAGTTTACTTTGAAGGCTCCTAATTGTTTCCTTTATATCCTCAAATATATTGTTAATCAACTCGCAGGTAGTATCCCCCAGTCTCCCATTCCCTGTGTGAGGTGATGTTGCTTCCTCATTCTCCCTCTCTGTTCCACTTTTGTGGGTTAGAAATTGAGGCAATGAGAATTCGTTTGTATGAGTGTGCATTGTGTGTGTATGTGTGTGTACTCACCTAGTTGTGCTTGGGTGTGTTGATCTTTGGCTCTTTGGTTCCGCCTCTCAACCATCAATCTGCTGGTGTACAGATTCCTAAGCGTCTCGAGCTTTATAATATCTACATTTGAAATTGTGTACGGAGTCAGCCTCCGCCACATCACTTCCTAGTGAATTCCATTTACTAACTACTCTGATAATGAAGAAGTTCTTTCTAATGTATTTGTGGTTCATTTGGGTACTCAGCTTCCACCTGTGTCCCCTTGTGTGTGTACCACCCGTGTTAAATAATCCATCCTTGTCTACCCTGTCCATTCTCCTGAGAATTGTGTATGTGGTGATCATGTCTCCTCGAGCTCTTCTGTCTTCCAGGGGACCAAAGAGCCAAAGCTCAACCCATACAAGCACAAATAGGTGAGTAAACACACACACAATGCACACTCTTAACACGAACACATGAAGTTCACGGACCCTTTCTCGTAACTCATGCATCTTAGTTCTGGGATTAGCCTAGTTTTTTTTATTATTTTCTACCACAAACATGGTCAGACATTTAAAATGCTAACCAGAATATATACATTTTCTCCCGTCCACCATGGACAGCGTTAGAGATCTGTTAAACATATAATTCAGTGATTTATTGAACAATCAACCACAGAAAGTGATTGTAGTGCTTTTTTAAAATGCTAATCTAACTTTTTTTTGCAGGGATATTCGTGCGCGGGCCCTAAGCCTCTGGCTGGCCCACTAAGTGTTGCTTGTTTCTGTTTTACTTGGGCGGAGTATGAGTATTTATGACTCGTATGGTCGCTTCTAATCTAACCTAAATACATAAATACACAGATTTACATATGTCCTACATAAACAGTGTTTGAGGTGTTTTTTACATAGCGTCATTAATGAGCGTGTACAAAGGTGAAATACAATTCTGAGCATCTTCCACATACCCCGTTTACAAATACACGCACATATACATATATACACATATACCTACACATATCCACATATATTTACATATGCCTATGTCTCTCCTACTTTGACAAGTTAAGATCACTTCTATAGAAACTAGTGTGATAACCATCACCACTTAACCACCGAATGGGATTTAGACGCTCTTACAAGCTCAGGTTATAGGTAATACATAGGATAGCAGATGTATTACATATCGTATAGGTACAATATATTGTATAACAGATGTATTACATATTGTATAGGTACAATATATTGTATAACAGATGTATTACATTGTCTATCTTGGGTACAAGTCCAATATATCATCAAGTGTTCCAGTATTCATATAGTATTCACAGAGTTCAGCATACCTCAGCCCAAGAAGGCAAAAGTCAGTCAATTTGGGACATTTTACGATATAATGATCAAGGGAGTGCATGCTTTCTCTTTCACAAAGTTGACACATTGTGTACTCGACATTTGGGTTTTAAGAAAGCAGTCAGATACGTCTATATCCCAGCCGTATTCTGGCCACTATAACATCACATTACCGAGTTCTTGCTCTATTATTTCCATATGTAACGTCTCCTCACGATACCTATCATAACATTTAAAGCCTTTGTGAAATTGTTAGGTCAGTAAGATTTTCATTAGATATTTGTTTAAGCATTTTATTTGTCAATGCTAATGAAACACCAATTTCAATTTCTACTACTGGTTGTCGAAAGGCTGTCTTTGCAAGCATGTCAACAGTGTCATACTTTAAGATGCCAACATGTGAAGTGGCATACCTGGTTGCTGTGTGTGTGTAAGTGGGTGTGTGTGTGTACACACCAATGAGCCTTGGCTTTTTAGTCCCGCCACTCAACTGTCAATGAACTGGTGTACAGATTCCTGAGCCTACTAGGCTCTATCATATCTACATTTGAGACTGTGTATGGAGTCAGCCTCCACCACATCACTTCCTAGTGCATTCCATTTGTTAGCTATTCTGACACTGAAAAAAATCTTTTTAATGTCTTTGTGGCTCATTTGGGTACTAAGTATACACTTGTGTCCCCTTGTTCGTGTCTCACCCGTGCTAAAGAGTTTGTCTTCGTCCACCCTGTCAATTCCCCTGAGAATTTTGCATGTGTTTATCTTGTCTCCCCTTTCTCTTCTGCCTTCCCGGACGTAAGTTTCAACTCCTTTAGCATTTCCTCGTAGCTCATACCTCTCAGTTCTGGGACGAGTCTGGTGGCATATCGTTGAATCTTCTCTAACTTTGTCTTGTTTTTAACTAAGTATGGACTCCAAGCTGCAGCTGCATATTCCGGAATTGGTCTGGTATAAGTTGTATACAGGGTTCTGAACGATTCCTTACATAAGTTTCTAAATGCAGTTACTATGTTGGCCAGTCTAGCATATGCCACTGATGATATCCTTTTGATGTGGGCTTCTGAGGTCAGGTTCGGTGTGATATCAACCTCCAGATCATTCTCTCTATTTGACTCCTGACTATTTGATATATTTAGCGCCTTGAGCATTTTTTCCATTTCGTCTCTAGACACCTCTATGTATCTATGTTGTTCTCTGGAATTTTTATTATGTCTGGTTCCCTGAAGA
Organism: Procambarus virginalis; assembly: GCA_020271785.1. NCBI lineage: Eukaryota > Metazoa > Arthropoda > Malacostraca > Decapoda > Cambaridae > Procambarus > Procambarus virginalis. The sequence goes on along the minus strand of WNGS01166219.1, from coordinate 67,977 downwards.
TTTCATTTCGTACAAACAAACTTTGGAACTTTTCGTTTAATTTCACAATTTCCTTTTAATTTTCCGTGAATCTATTTTCCATTTTCAATCTCTGAATATTATCCTTTACCTGCAATTTGTTGTTTATGAATTTATAGAATAGACCTGGTTCTGTTTACATTGTCTGCAATCCTTTTTCAAAATTTCTTTCTGCGCGCGCGCTGCGTGTGTGTGTGTGTGTGTGTGTACTCACCTAGTTGTGCTTGCGGGGGTTGAGATCTGGCTCTTTGGTCCCGCCTCTCAATCGTCAATCAACAGGTGTACAGGTTCCTGAGCCTATTGGGCTCTATCATATCTACACTTGAAACTGTGTATGGAGTCAGCCTCCACCACATTACTTCCTAATGCATTCCATTTGTCAACCACTTTGACACTAAAAAAGTTCTTTCTAATATCTCTGTGGCTCATTTGGGCACTCATTTTCCACCTGTGTCCCCTAGTGCGTGTGCCCCTTGTGTTAAATAGCCTGTCTTTATCAACCCTGTCGATTCCCTTGAGAATCTAGAATGTGGTGATCATGTCCCCCCTAACTCTTCTGTCTTCCAACGAAGTGAGGTTCAATTCCTGTAGTCCCTCCTCGTAGCTCTTACCTCTCAGCTCGGGTACTAGTCTGGTGGCAAACCTTTGAATCTTTTCCAGTTTAGTCTTATGCTTGACTAGATATGGACTCCATGCTGGAGCCGCATACTCCAGGATTGGTCTGACATATGTGGTATATAATGTCTGAAAGATTCCTTACACAAGTTTCTAAAGGCCGTTCTTATGTTAGCCAACCTGGCATATGCTGCTGATGTTATCCTCTTGATATGAGCTTCAGGGGACAGGTCTGGCGTGATATCAACCCCCAGGTCTTTCTCTCTCTCTGACTCTTGAAGTATTTCATCTCCCAAATGATACCTTGTATCTGGTCTCCTGCTTCCTACCCCTATCTTCATTACATTACATTTGCTTGGGTTAAACTCTAACAGCCATTTGTTCGACCATTCCTGCAGCTTGTCCAGGTCTTCTTGAAGCCTCAAGCTGTCCTCCTCTGTCTTAATCCTTCTCATAATTTTGGCGTCGTCAGCAAACATTGAGAGGAATGAGTCTATACCCTCTGGGAGATCATTTACGTATATCAGAACCGGATAGGTCCAAGCACAGAGCCCTGTGGGACTCCACTGGTGACTTCACGCCATTCTGAGGTCTCACCCTTACTGTAACTCTCTGCTTTCCATTGCTTAGTACTCCCTTATCCACTGGAGCGCCCTACCAGTTACTCCTGCCTGTTTCTCCAGCTTATGCATCAACTTTTATGGGGTACTGTGTCAAAGGCTTTCCGACAGTCCAAAAAAATGCAGTCCGCCCACCCTTCTCTTTCTTGCTTAATCTTTGTCACCTGATCGTAAAATTCTATCAAGCCTGTAAGGCAAGATTTACCCTCCCTAAACCCATGTTGATGGGTTGTCACGAAGTCTCTTCTCTCCAGATGTGTTACTAGGTTTTTTCTCACAATCTTCTCCATCACCTTGCATGGTATACAAGTTAAGGACACTGGCCTGTAGTTCAGTGCCTCTTGTCTGTCACCCTTTTTAAATATCGGTACTACATTAGCAGTCTTCCATATTTCTGGTAGGTCTCCCGTTTCCAGTGACCTACTATACACTATGGAGAGGGGCAAGCAAAGTGCTCCTGCACACTCTTTCAATACCCATAGTCAGATTCCATCCGGCCCAACAGCTTTTCTCACATCCAGCTCCAATAGGTGCTTCTTGACCTCATCTCTTGTAATTTCGAACCTTTCCAAGGTCACCTGGTTTGCTGCCACCTCTCCTAGCGCCGTGACTTCTCCCTTTTCTATTGTAAAGACCTCCTGAACCTTTTGTTGAGTTCTTCACACACCTCTTTGTCATTCTCTGTGTACCTGTCCTCGCCCACCCTAAGTTTCATCACCTGTTCCTTCACTGTTGTCTTCCTCCTGATGTGACTGTGTAGTAGCTTTGGTTCGTCTTGGCTTATTAGCTATATCATTTTCATACCTTTTCTCAGCTGCTCTTCTCACACTAACATACTCGTTCCTGGTTCTCTGGTATCTCTCTCTTTTGTTCAGCTCCTTTGCTTTCATACATTCCCTATTAAACCACGGATTCTTCCTTTGCTTCTCTGTTTTTTCCTGTCGGGCTGGGACAAACCTGCTTACAGCCTCCTGACATTTTGGGTGACATAGTCCATCATGTCTTGTACGGACTTGGTTCCGAGTTCTGTGTCCCAATGTATATCCCATAGGAATTTATTCATCTCCTCATAGTTTCCCTTTCGGTACGCCAGCCCTTTGTTTCCCAGTTCTTTTTTGGGGGTGATAATTCCTAGCTCAACCAGGTACTCAAAGCTCAATACACTATGATCACTCATTCCCAAGGGGCTTCCAACTTAACTTCCCTTATATCCGACTCATTTAGGGTAAATATCAATCAAGCAAGGCTGGTTCATCCCCTCCTCTCATTCTTGTCGGTCCCTTGACGTGTTGACTTAGAAAGTTTCTTGTTGCCACATCCAGCAGCTTAGCTCTCCATGTGTCTGGGCCTCCATGTGGGTCTCTGTTCCCCCAATCATCTTCCCATGGTTGAAGTCTCCCATGATTAGTAGCCTGATCCGTTTCCTGCTAGCCACAGAAGCTGCTCTCTCTATATATTGATGGTGGCCAATTTGTTTCTATCATATTCCTGTCTGGGTCTTCTGTCATTCGGTGGGGGTTTATATATGACTACTACTATAATTTTCTGTCCTCCAGTTGCTATGGTGCCTGATATGTAGTCACTGAAACCTTCACAGTTCTGAATTACCATCTCTTCGAAACTCCAACCTTCTCTTAGTAGCAAAGCTGCACCCCCCTCCCCTCCCTTCTCTCTCTTTCCTCACTACATAGTAGCCCTGTGGAAACACTGCGTTTGTTATGGGTTTCGTTAGCTTTGTTTCTGTGAGTGCTATTATGTCTGGGTTTTTTTCTTCTAGTGCCCATTCTCCGAGTTCACTTGTTTTAGTTGTAATCCCATCTATGTTAGTT
>WNGS01166219.1:0-63895 GCA_020271785.1 Procambarus virginalis | reverse complement strand
CACACACACACACACACACACGTTGCTCTCTCTCTCTTGACAAGGGACAAAATGGCAGGTGGACACAACAGGGACACGGGGAACGGACTGAGTGACCAAACGAAGGACATGTTAACCCAAGTTCTGAAGGAGTTCAGGAAGGAGATTCAGGAAATGAGGATTACAATTAACAACCTGCAAAGTGAGCTGACGTCAGCAAGGAAGGAGATCAAATCCCTCACAGAGAAAAAAAAAGAGACCGAGCATCAGATTGTCATCCAAAGGGAAGGTGGGAATGTTACATTGGAAGGAAATGCCTCTGTACCTGAAACATTTGCGGACATACTGAAAAAGAGCTCAGAAGCAATGGACACAGTGAGGGAGGTAGCCATGCAAGCAGCCACCTCACAGGAAGCAGCAAGGTGCAGCACTCAGCTGCTGGAGAGAAAAAGATCAGTTGTAGTTGTAGGCATCAAAGAACAGGAAGGATCCAACAGGCAAGAATGGAATAGCAAGGATAGAGAGGCAGTACAGGGGCTACTGAAGGGGTTACAGATGGAAGGGGCTGAAGAAAACATTGAGAAGGTTTTCAGGTTGGGCTGGTACAACAAGGACAGAAACTGACTTGTAAAGATGGTGCTTACAAACGAAACCACGAAGGAGGATATTCTCGAAAGGAAGAGTCATCTGCAGCATGTGGAGGGATACAAAAAAGTATTCCTGCAGAGGGACAGGACGCAGGAGAAGAGAGCCAGTGCAGCAGAGGCAAGGAGGAAGCGCAGGGAGAGAGGAGCAAACCAGGAAATCACAACCCCCAACACAACAGTCCTAGAGACAAGAGGCGAACCCAAAACAAGCATCCCAGCAACACCAGAGGGGAGGGCAACACTACCACCCCCCTCTGCATAGAACCCTCCCTTCCCCTCACCCTACCTCCCCCACCCTACCCTTCCTCCCCTCCCCACCCCTTTCTGACCCTGTCACCCCTTCCCCATTCCTATCCTGTCCCCCCTCCCCCTTCATCCCATACCCTCCCGATCCCTCCTCCCCCCTTCACCCCGTATCCTCCATGTCCCGTCTATCTCCTTAACCCACACCCTACCTGTCCCCCCTTCCCTGAAACCCCACCCCCTACCCCAAAATCCTCTTAGACCCTACAAACCACCTCACAGATCTTCACCCACAGAACAGCTTCCCACACCAGCAGAATGCTCGCCAAGAAAGGGACAAGAAAATGAACAGAAGAAAGTGAGCTTCAAGGCAATGTACACTAACATAGATGGGATTACAAATAAAACAAGTGAACTCGGAGAATGGGCACTAGAAGAAAACCCAGACATAATAGCACTCACAGAAACAAAGCTAACGAAAACCATAACAAACGCAGTGTTTCCACAGGGCTACTATGTAGTGAGGAAAGAGAGAGAAGGGAGAGGAGGAGGTGGTGCAGCTTTGCTACTAAGAGAAGGTAGGAATTTCGAAGAGATGGTAATTCAGAACTGTGAAGGTTTCACTGACTACATATCAGGCACCATGGTAACTGGAGGACAGAAAATTATAGTAGTAGTCATATATATAACCCCCCACCGAATGACAGAAGACCCAGACAGGAATATGATAGAAACAATATAACTTGGCCACCATCAATATAATAGAGAGAGCTGCTTCTGTGGCTATCAGGAACGGATCCAGGCTACTAATGATGGGATATTTCAACCATGGGAAGATAGATTGGGGAAACAGAGACCCACATGGAGGCCCAGACACATGGAGAGCTAAGCTGTTGGATGTGGCAACAAGAAACTTTGTAAGTCAACACGTCAAGGGACCGACAAGAATGAGAGGAGGGGATGAACCAGCCTTGCTTGATCTGATATTTACCCTAAATGAGTCGGATATAAGGGAAGTTAAGCTGGAAGCCCCCTTAGGAATGAGTGATTATAGTGTATTGAGCTTTGAGTACCTGGTTGAGCTAGGTATTATCACCCCCAAAAAAGAACTGGGAAACAAAGGGCTGGCGTACCGAAAGGGAAACTATGAGGAGATGAATAAATTCCTATGGGATATACATTGGGACACAGAACTCTTAACCAAGTCCGTACAAGACATGATGGACTATGTCACCCAAAAATGTCAGGAGGCTGTAAGCAGGTTTGTCCCAGCTCGACAGGAAAAAACAGAGAAGCAAAGGAAGAATCCGTGGTTTAATAGGGAATGTATGAAAGCAAAGGAGCTGAACAAAAGAGAGAGATACCAGAGAACCAGGAACGAGTATGTTAGTGTGAGAAGAGCAGCTGAGAAAAGGTATGAAAATGATATAGCTAATAGTGTTGGAAATAGAGGTGGTGAACACTGATGATAGTAGTAGGGTTGGTGCTCTGCTGATGTCAGTAGTAGAGGTGGGGTTCTGCTGGTCTTAGCGGTAGAGGTGGTGACCAACTGGTGTTAGTAGTAGAGGTGGTACTCTGATGGTGACAGTAGTAGAAGTGTTACCCCACTGATGTTAGTAGTGGAGGTGCTCTGTTTGTGTTTGTGGTAGAGGTTGTGCCCCAATGGTGTTTGTAGTAGAGGTGGTGCTCTGCTGGTGTTAGTAGTAGAGGTTATGCTCCACTGGTGTTAGTAGTAGAGGTGACGCTCTGCTAGTGTTAGTAATAAAGGTGGTGCTCCACTAGTGTTAGTAGTAGAGGTGGTGCCCTGCTGGTGTTAGTAGTAGAGGTGGTGCTCTGCTGGTGTTAATAGTAGAGGTAGTGCTCTGCAAGTGTTATTAAGAGAGGACGTGCTCTGCTGGTGTTAGTAGTAGAGGTAGTGCTCTGCTGGTGTTAGTAGTAGAGGTGGTGGTCTGATGGTGTTAGTAGTAGAGGTGGTGTTCTGCTGGTGTTAGTATTAGAGGTGGGTGTATGATGGTGTTAGAAGTAGAAGTTGTGCTCCCACTAGTGTTGGTAGCAGGGGTGGTGCTCTGCTGGTGTAAGTAGTAGAGGTGGTGGTCTGCTGGTGTTAGTAGTAGAGGTGGTACTGCACTGGTGTTAGCAGCAGAGGTGGTGCGTTGCTGGTGTCAGGTGTAGAGGTTGTGCTCCACTTTTGTTAGTAGTAGAGATGGTGCTTCACATGTGTTAGCAGTACAGGTTGTTCTCTGTTGGTGTTAGTAGTAGAGGTGGTGATCCATTGATGGTAGTAGTAGAGGTGGTGCTCTTCTGGTGTTTTTAGCAAAGGTGCTACTTTGGTGGTGTTAGTAGTAGAGGTGGTGCTCTGCTGGTGTTATTAGTGGAGGTGGTGCTCCACTGGTGTTAATAGTAGAGTTGGTGCTCTGCTGGTCTTAGTAGCAGAGGTGGTGCTCTGATTATGTTTGTAGCAGAGGTGGTGCTTTGTTGGTATTAGTAGTAGAGGTGGTGCTCTGCTGGTGTTAGTAGTAGAGGTGGTGCTCTGCTGTTTTTAGTAGTAGAGGTGGTGCACTGCTGGTGTTAGCAGTAGACGTGGTGCTCTGCTGATTTTAGTAGTAGAGGTGGTGCTCTTCTGGTGTTAGTAGCAGAGGTGGTTCTATGCTGGTGCTAGTAGTAGAGGTGGTGCTCCACTAATGTTAGTAGTAGAGGTGGTGCTCCGCAGATGTCAGCAGTAGAGGTGGTGCTCTGCTCGTGTTAGTATTAGAGGTGGGGCTCTGCTGATGTTAGTATTAGAGGTGGTGCTCCATTGGTGTTAGTAGTTGAGGTTGTGCTTTGCTGGTTTTAGTAGCAGGTGGTGTTCGGCTGGTGTTAGTAGTAGAGGTGGTGCTTCACTGGTGTTAGTAGCAGAGGTGGTACTCCACTGATGTTAGGAGTATTGGTGGAGCTTGGCTGGTGTTTGTAGTAGAGGTGGTGCTGCACTGGTGTTTGTAGTAGAGGTGGTGCTGCACTGGTGTTACTAGTAGATGTTGTGCACCACTGCAGGTAGGAGTAGAGATGGCGCCCTGCTGCTGTTAGCAGTAGAGGTGGTACTCTGCTGGAGTTAGCAGTAGAGGTGCTGCTCCTCTTTTGTTAGTAATAGAGGTTGTACTCCGCTGGTGTTAGTAGTAGAGTAGGTGCTCTGCTGGTGTTAGTAGTAGAGTTGGTACTCCACTGGTGTTAGCAGTAGAGGTGGTGCTTTGCTGGTGTTAGTAGTTCAGGTGGTACTATGCTGGTGTTAGTAGTACAGGTGGTGCCCCACTGGTGTTAGTAGAGGTGGTGCTCTGCTGTTGTTAGTAGTAGATAAAGTGCCCCATTGGTTTAGTTAGAGGTGGTGCTCTTTTGGTGTTAGTAATAGAGGTGGTGCTTCCCCTAGTGTTGATAGTAGAGGTGGTGCTCCGCTGGTATTAGTAGTACAGGTGGTGCTCTGCTGGTGTTTCTAGTAGAGGTTGTGCTCTTCTGGTGTTAGTAGTAGAGGTGGTACTCCACTGGTGTTAGTAGTAGAGGTGGAACGCCACTGGTGTTAGTAGTAGAGGTGGTGCTCTGCTGGTGTTTGTAGTCGAGTTGGTGCTCTGCTGGTGTTCGTAGTAGAAGTTGTGCTCTGCCTGCTGGTTTTACTAGCAGAGGTGGTGCTCTGTTGGTGTTAGTAGTAGAGGTGGTGCTCTGCTGGTGTTAGTAGCAGAGGTGGTGCTATGCTGGTGTTAGTAATAGAGGTGGTGCTATGCTGGTATTAGTAGTAGAGGTTATGCTCCACTGTTGTTAGTAGTGTTGATGGTGAAAGAAAGTTTAGTAGAAGAGTAGTAGATTTTATTTAATTTTATCAGTGGCTCCTTGACGAGGTGATATCCTAGGGTAATATTGGGTGACACACTAGACATATTTTAGGGTCCCCTTATAAAGGGTAACAGCATCCAGTTTCCTCGTGCATGCGACATATAAAATACATATTAATTTAGATATTTATATTCCAGCAGATTAGGGAAAATATTTCCTAAACCGATGAAGTTGCATCGTTTGCAAAATATATTGCAACCTGTCACTGAGGTAAGTTTGAAATTATTGAAGGAAGGGACACGAGGATTCCACAAAGGTGCAATATAAGAAAGTTTTTGTGGATTGTATTAAGGTCTTAGGAAGTCAACTTATAATCCTATGGGTACTCATTTTTTTCAAGGGCTGCACATATCAAGTACATTAATTATATATGCAACCTGCAACTGAGAGTTGGTTCAAAATCCCACAAACATTTCTTCACCTGCCTGATGCATGGTATTGGGGTACATATGATAGTTATGGCATGCATGGTTATGCCCCATATGCATTTGTCAACATTGAGACGCAATTCCCAGTCTGCCGACCATGTGTAGAGTTAATATAGCCCCTCTTGCAAGGCCTAAATGTAGTCACCACTTCTTACCTTAGCATAAATCATAGTGTCATTAGCAAATTGGATGATGTGATTTGTAACGTTCTCATTTATGTCATTGATGTATATCATTAAATGGACTGGTCCCAAGATGGAACCTTGTGGTACCTCACTCAACGTTATGACCAGGCATATTTATTTCCATTTAGGTCAACCTTTGCATTCTTTGTTTTAACCATTATTTATATTTGTTCTTAAAGTATGCTCGCTGTTTGTTCAGCGAGCACTTGTGTGGTCTTAATAATCCTCCAAAGGTTGATAGTCCCAAGACACCAAACCAAACTAACAAGATATATTGTTCTGCATCATTTTGTTTCTCTTGTTAGACCCCCATTAGATTATGCATTTCAATTATAGTCGCCATACATTGGCGACTATAATTGGAAGTGAAGTTACTTGAACGAGTGCAACGAAGGACGACAGTTGCTCACAGGAATTGCGAAAAGTTGAAATGTGCTGAAAAAAAGTGCTCTCACATATAGCTAGAGCTTAAGATGTCAGTAATTATCAGAACAAGGCCCCAAGCCAGGAAGACTATGAAGCATCGTCGTGATGTTAAAATATCTTAATGTATATTATTTAGAAAGTTGAAGAGTAAAGGGCAACATGACTGAAGTATTAACATGGGTGTAGGGTGAAGAGTAAAGGGCAACATGACTGAAGTATTAACATGGGTGAAAGGTGAAGAGTAAAGGGCAACATGACTGAAGTATTAACATGGGTGAAAGTTGAAGAGTAAAGGGCAACATGACTGAAGTATTAACATGGGTGAAAGGTGAAGAGTAAAGGGCAACATGACTGAAGTATTAACATGAGTGAAAGGTGAAGAGTAAAGGGCAACATGACTGAAGTATTAACATGGGTGAAAGGTGAAGAGTAAAGGGCAACATGACTGAAGTATTAACATGGGGGAAAGGTGTAGAGTAAAGGGCAACATGACTGAAGTATTAACATGGGTGAAAGGTGAAGAGTAAAGGGCAACATGACTGAAGTATTAAAATGGGTGAAATGATATAACAAAAGGGAATTAAAAAACTGTTAAACATATTCAAACTTTATTTTATTTAAAAATATGCTTAGTAAAGGTCAAAAATGTAGTGCACCATCTAGAGTGGTTAGGTCAAATAACAATGACCCAAATGGATAATCATGTGATTAAAAACCTTATCTGTAGGAAAAAAAACTTTGATCAAACTCTTGAGAATGGGGAAGTTAATCTTGAACAACAATATCCCAAACTAGTTAGAAAGGTTAAAGAAATAATGAAAGCATCAAGAAATTATCAAATGTGTATAGCAGACCAGGCAATGACAATTTCTAAAACTTTTTTCTCATATATTGAACAAAGATTAAGGAAAAGACTACACAAATTACATCTGAGGCAGGTCAGGTAACTGACAATGAAAAAGAAATGTGACATATTTCAAATAAATTCTTCATCTCTGTATTAACTAAGGAAACTCAACTATGCATTAAGCTGAAAAAAATCTTTGAAGGTCGAGGACTACTTTAGTAGTTACCTATTTTAGTAGTTAACTATTTTAGTAGTTAAATAGCTTAGTAGTTAACTAGTTTAGTAGCTACTAGCGAGGAAGCTACTTAACAAGTATGCAAACTAAAGGCAAACTAGTTCCCAGAGCCAGACAAAATATAACTAGGGAGCTTAAGTAATGTAAAGCCAAGCTTAGTGACCCATTGTCTACCATATTTAATTAATCATTAGACTCGAGCAGAGTACCAGAGTGATGGATGGAGTGCTGATGTGGTGCCAATTGCTGGAAATGGATTTAATTGATAATTCCCAAAGCCAATCGTTTTCACCTTGTAAAACAAATCAATAAAGAAATCACGACATTGTTTCACTAAGGGCCGCACATGTTTAAAAAAATTTCTATCATTCTTTTCCTGTAAATTTCAAGAAGCTGATAGTAGGAAGGCTTGTGACATTCTAAAATTTGACGTGAACAAGGACTCTGATACTGCGCCTCACAAGACTAAAGAGCTAGAGGCGCATGGTAATGGAAGTTTATCATAAGATGGATTAGACCTTGGCTATTAAAAAAGACAGCAGAGAGTTAGCATGGAGTAAAATCGCACGTGGATTTAATTCCCACGTGGGAGTTAAAGTCCCAAAAGTGCTAAAAGACAATGTGTACAGACTTTACACGTGGACAGAAGATTAGCAGATGCAGTTTAATGCTGTAAAATGTTGGGATTTGAGCTTAGTAATAATAATACTAGAGTAATCAATGCATAATTATATGTAATAAAGCATATAGGATACTGAGATTAATTTTTATTCAGTGAAAGCCTCAACACATCAAATATTTCCTCCAAGAGAGGGGGAAAAGTATTGTATTGAATTTTATTATTTAACATTACAATCACTGGTGGAAAAAGCTGATTAATTATCTGAGGATAATTAGGTCCGGCCTCAGTTGATCCCTGGGGCTGGTCGCGGGTCACCACCTGGTCCCTGGGATAGTCAAAACATATAACACGTATTATTTCACAGAAATTTTTTTCTAACAAATATGGTTCTTTTAAGCAGTTCAACACATCAATCACCAGCAGTCCGCGAAATTCTCTTTTGTCAATAATCATCCTTCACAGTATTTCTTGAGTAAAATAGCACTCCAAAACAAAATGGTCATTTTTATTCTCACTGTCGCAGTTATAGTCAATAATTTGTTTCGCAGAGTGACAAGTTATGCTTAGTGACGAGATTTTACTGTGAGTATAGTTTTAAGAGAGTTCACACTGTATTAATTTCGGTCGTGGATATGTTATGTTATGTTTATGAAGATCATTACTTCTTATTTTTACCCATTTCCCCACGCCCTGCTTTTCAGTCTTCTCATATTCTTTTCAAATCAAGTTTGCTTACTGTTTTTCCAGTTGATTGGCTTCACATTACATATAATAATCAACTTTCAAATTCAGTTCAGTTTCTTTTCAATATCACAGCTTTGTTGTTCCCCTGTCAGTATCTAGTTCAAGACCTCGTGTTATCAGTGTCATTAATACTACTATCATCAACTATGCATTGGATGTCTCAGACATTCAGTTAACAACTTAGTAAGTGTTTAATGAACGTGGGACTCACTTCATGTTCGCTCATTTTAGTTTAGTTTAAAGTTTTCAATATTAAATTAATACTACTATCACCAACTATGTATTGCATAGCTCAGGCATTCAGTTAACAACTCAGTAAGTGAAAATCACTTCATGTGAGCTCATTTTTAGTTTTGGATAAGGTTTTTCCATCGTAAAATACAATTATCATCAACCAGGTATTGGGCGGCTCTACCATTCAGTTTACAACCCAGTAACTGTTTACTGAACATAGATATCCCTCCATGTGACCTCATTTTTTAGTTTAAAGTTTCTCCATCGTAAAAAAATATAATATTACTATCACAAACCTTGTATTGGCCGGCTCCGGCATTCAGTTTACAACTCAGTAAGTGTTTACTGAACGAAAATCGCTACATGTGTGGTCATTTAGTTTAAGGTTTCTCAATCTTAAAATATTACTATCATCATCAACCATGTATTGGCTAGTTTGGCTTTCAGTTTACAACTCAGTGAGTGTTTACTGAATGTGGTAATTGTCACATGTGTGGTCATTTAGTTTAGTTTAAAGTTTCACAATCTTAAATTAAATACTACTATCATCAACCTCGTATTGGGCTCTCGGTCATTCAGTTAACCACTCGGAAAGTGTTTACTGAACGTCGAAATCCTTTCCTGTGTGCCCATTTTTTACTTGAACCCGTCTCCACTCCAAACCGGACCAGCGGTCCGAGTCGAGACCCTAGGTCCTGACTGGTTTAGAAAGTTGATAATTTCCATGTTACATTATAAGTGTTACAGGGGATAAAACTGGTAGACAGTAATATTTATAGGGTAGGAGATGTAATGGAGAGGGGCTAAGTCTCACTTTCATTTCAAAATGTTATTTTGGACTGCAGAAAATTAGTGATTTTCATGTTACGTTACAGGTGTTACAGGGGTTAAAACTGGTAGACCGTAATATTTATATGGAAGGAGATGTAATGGAGATGGACTAAGTCATACTTTTCATTTAAAAATGTTATTTTGGACTGCAGAAAGTTGATGATTTCCTCATTACGTTACAAGTGTTACAGGGGCTAAAACTGGTTGTAGGTGGTGTCCACTGGTTTTAGTTGTAGAGGTGGTGTTCCACAGGTGTTATTAGTAGAGGTGAAGATTCACTGGTGTTAGTAGTAGAGGTGGTGCTCCATTGGGGTTAGTAGTAATGGTGGTACTCAGTTGGTGTTAGTATTAGAGGTGGTGCTCCAGTGGCGTTAGTAGTAGAGGTGGTGCTCCAATGGCGTTAGTAGTAGAGGTGGTGCTCCACTGGTGTTAGTTGTAGAGGTGGTGTTCTGCTAGTGTTAGAAGTAAATGTTGTGCTCCACTGGTGTTATTAGTAGGGGTAGCGCTCTGCTGGTCTTAGTAGCAGAGGTGGTGCTTTGCTGGTGTTAGTAGTAGAGGTGGTGCTCATGCAACTGGTGTTAGTAGTAGAGTTAGTGCTCTGCTGGTGTTGTAGTAGAGGTTGTGCTCCGCTGGTGTTAGCAGTAGAGATGGTGCTCAACTGGGGTTAGTAGTAGTGGTGGTGGTCTGCTGTATAGTAATAGAGGTGGTGTTCTGATGGTGTTAGAAGTAGAGGTGGAGCTCTGTTGGTGTTATTAGCAGAGGTGGTTCTCTGCTTGTGTTAGTAGTAAGGGGGTGCTTAGCTCGTATTAGTAGCAAAGGTAGTGCTATGGTGGTGTTAGTGGTAGAGGTGGTTCTCCACTGGTGTTAGTAGTAGGCTGGTTCTCTACTGGTGTTAGTAGCAGAGGTGGTTCTCTGCTTGTGTTAGTAGTAAGGGGGTGCTTAGCTCGTATTAGTAGCAAAGGTAGTGCTATGGTGGTGTTAGTGGTAGAGGTGGTGCTCCACTGATGTTAGTAGTAGAGGTGGTGCTCCACAGATATAAGTAGTAGAGGTTGTGCTCTGCTTGTGTTAGCAGTAGAGGTGGTTCTCCAATGGTGTTAGTAGTAGGGTGGTTCTCTACTGGTGTTAGTAGTAGAGGTGGTGCTCCACTGTTGTTAGTAGCTGAGGTAGTGCTCTGCTAGTGTTTGTAGTAGAGGTGGTCCTCCACTTGTGTTAGTTGTATAGGTTGTGCTCTGCCGGTGTTAGTAGTAGAGGTGGAACTCTGCTGGTGTTAGCAGTAGAGGTGTTACCCTACTGGTTTTAGTAGTAGAGATGGTGCTCCGATGGTGTTAATAGTAGAGGTGGTGCTCTGCTGGTGTAAGTAGTAGAGGTGGTGCTCTGCTGGTGTAAGTAGTAGAAGTGGTGCTCTGCTTATTTCAGTAAAAGAGGTGGTGCTCTGGTGGTGTTAGTTGTAGATGTGGTGCTCCACTGGTGCTAGTAGCAGAGATTGTGCTCTGCTGGAGATAGTTGTAGAGGTGGTACTCCATTGGTGTTAGCAGCAGATTTGGTGCTTTGAAGGTGTTAGAAGTAGAGGTTTTGCTTCACTTTTGTTAGTAGTAGTGGTGGCGCTCTGCTTGTGTTAGTAGTAGAATGTGGTGCTTTGCTGGTTTTAGTAGCAGAGATGGTGCTCAGCTTGTGTTAGTAGTAGAGGTGGTGATTTGCTGGTGTTAGTAGTAGAGGTGGTGATTTCCTGGTTTTAGTAGTAGAGGTAGTGCTCTGCTGGAGTAATAGTAGAGGTTGTGCTCCGCTGGTGTTAATTGTAGTGGTGGTGCTCTGCTGGTGTTAGTTGTAGAGATGGTGCTCTGCTGGTGTTAGAAGTTAAAGTGGTGCTCTGCTTTTGTTATTAGCAGAGGTTTTGCTCTGCTTGTGTTAGTAGTAGAGATGGTGCTTTGCTCGTGTTAGTAGCAGAGGTAGTGCTATGGTGGTGTTAGTAGTAGAGGTGGTGCTCCACTGAGGTTAGTAGTAGAGGTGGTGCTCCACAGATGTAAGTAGTAGAGGTGGTGCTCTGCTTGTGTTATCAGTAGAGGTGGTTCTCCACTGGTGTTAGTAGTAGTGTGGTGCTCTACTGTATTTTGTAGTAGAGGTGGTGCTCCACTGGAGTTAGCAGTAGAGGTAGTGCACTGCTAGTGTTAGTAGTAGAGTTGGTCCTCCACTGGTGTTAGTAGTAGAGGTGGTGCTCCACTGGTGTTAGTAGGAGAGGTGGTGCTCTGCTGCTGGTAATAGTAGAGGTGGTACTCCAATGTTGTTTGTAGTAGAAGTTGTGCTCTGCTGGTGTTAGTAGGAGAGGTGATGTTCACTGGTGTTAGTAGTAGAGGTGGTGTTCTGATGGTGTTTGTAGTAGAGGTTGTGCTCTGCTGGTGTTAGTAGGAGAGGTGATGCTCCACTGGTGTTAGCTGACGAGGTTGTGCTCTGCTGGTGTTAGTAATAGAGGTGGTTCTCCACCGGTGTTAGTAGTAGAGGTGCTCCTCTGCTGGTGTTAGTAGTAGAGGTGGTGCTCTGCTGGTGTTAGTCGTACAGGTGGTGCTCTGATGGTATTAGTAGTAGATGTTGTGCTCTGCTGGTGTTAGTAGTAGAGGTGCTGTTGTTAGTAGTAGCACTCTAACACTCTGCTGGTGTTAGCAGTAGAGGTGGTGCTCTGCTGGTGTTTGTAATCGAGGTGGTGTTTCACGGTGTTAGTAGTAGAGGTGGCACCCTGATGGTGTTAGTAGTAGATGTGGTGCTCTGCTGGTGTTAGTCGTACAGGTGGTGCTCTGTTGGTGTTAGTAGTAAAGGTGGTGCTCTTCTGGTGTTAGTAGTAGAGGTGGTGCTGTTCTGGTGCTTGTAGTAGAGGTGGTGCTCTTCTGGTGCTTGTAGTGGAGGTGGTGCTCTGCTGGTATTAGTAGTATAGGTGGTTCTACGCTGATGTTGTAGTACAGGTTGTGCTCCGCTGGTTTTAGCAGTAGAGTTGGTGCTCAACTGGTGTTAATAGTAGTGGTGGTGCTCTGCTGGTGCTAGTATTAAAGGTGGTGCTTTGCTGGTGTTATTATTGGAGGTGGTGCTCCACTGGTGTCAATAGTAGAGATGGTGTCTGCTGGTCTTAGTAGCAGAGATGATGCTCTGCTTGTGTTAGTAGTAGAGGTGGTGCTCTTCTGGTGTTTATAGTAGAGTTGGTGCTGTGATGGTGCAAGTAGTAGAGGTAGTACTCTGCTGGTATTAGTAGTAATGGTGTTGCTCTGCTCGTGTAAGTAGCAGAGGTGGTGCTATTGTGGTGTTAGTAGTAAAAGTGGTTCTTTGCAGGTGTTTGTAGTAGAGGTGGTGGTCAGGTGGTGTTAGTAGTAGAAGTGGTGCTTCCACTAGTATTGGTAGTAGACTTGGTGCTCTGTTGGTGTTATTAGTAGGGGCGGTGCTCCGCTGGTGTTAGTAATAGAAGTAGTGCTCCACTGGTGTTAGTAGTAGTGGTGGTGATCTGCTGGTGTTAGTAGTAGAGGTGGTGCTCTGCTGGTGTTAGAAGAAGAGGTGGTGCTCTGCTGGTGTCATTAGCAGAGGTGGTGCTCTGCTCGTGTTAGTAGCAGAGGTAGTGCTATGGTGGTGTTAGTAGTAGAGGTGGTGCTCCACTGAGGTTAGTAGTAGAGGTGGTGCTCCACAGATGTAAGTAGTAGAGGTGTTGCTCTGCTTGTGTTAGCAGTAGAGGTGGTTCTCCACTGGTGTTAGTAGTAGTGGGGTACTCTACTGGTTTTTGTAGTAGAGGTGGTGCTTAACTGGTGTTAGTAGTGGACGTAGTGCACTGCTAGTGTTAGTAGTAGAGGTGGTCCTCCACTGGTGTTAGTAGTAGAGGTGGTTCTCCACTGAGGTTAGTAGGAGAGGTAGTGCTCTGCTGCTGTTAGTAGTAGAGGTGGTACTCCAATGTTGTTTGTAGTAGAGGTTGTGCTCTGCTGGTGTTAGGAGTAGAGGTGATGCTCTACTGGTGTTAGAAGTAGAGGTGGTGCTCTGCTGGCGTTAGTAGAAGAGGTTGCACTCTGCTTGTGTAAGCAGTAGAGTTGTTGCTCTGCTGGTGTTAGTAGTAGGGGTGGTGCTCCACTGCTGTTAGTAGTAGAGGTGGTGCTCCACTGGTGTTAGTAGTAGAGGTGGTGCTTTGCTGGTGTTGTAGTACAGGTTGTGCTCCGCAGGTTTTAGCAGTAGAGTTGGTGCTGATTTTTTGTTAATAGTAGCGGTGGTGCTCTGCTGGTGTTAGTATTAAAGGTGGTGCTCTGCTGGTGTTAGTATTAAAGGTGGTGCTCTGCTGGTGTTAGTATTAAAGGTGGTGCTCTGCTGGTGTTAGTATTAAAGGTGGTGCTCTACTGGTGTTATTATTGGAGGTGGTGCCCCACTGGTGTCAATAGTAGAGATGGTGTCTGCTGGTCTTAGTAGCAGAGATGATGCTCTGCTTGTATTAGTACTAGAGGTGGTGCTCTTCTGGTGTTTGTAGTAGAGTTGGTGCTGTCATGGTGCAAGTAGTAGAGGTAGTGCTCTGCTGGTATTAGTAGTAATGGTGTTTCTCTGCTCGTGTAAGTAGCAGAGGTGGTGCTATTGTGGTGTTAGTAGTAAAGGTGGTTCCTTGCAGGTGTTTGTAGTAGAGGTGGTGGTCAGGTGGTGTTAGTAGTAGAAGTGGTGCTTCCACTAGTATTGGTAGTAGACTTGGTGCTCTGTTAGTGTTAGTAGAAGAGGCGGTGCTCAGCTGGTGTTAGTAACAGAGGTAGTGCTCCACTGGTGTTAGTAGTAATGGTGATGCTCCACTGGTGTTAGCAGAAGAGATTGTGATCTGCTGGTCTTAGAAATAAAGGTGGTGCTCCACTGGTGTTAGTAGTAGAGGTGGTGCTTCAATGGTGTTAGTAGTAGAGATTGTGCTCTGGTGATGTTTGTAGTAGAGGTAGAACCCTACTGGTGTTAGTAGTAGAGGTGGTGCTCCACTGGTGTTAGCAGTAGAGGTGGTGCTCTGCTCGTGTTAGTTGTAGAGGTGGTGCTCTGCTGTTGTTAGTAGTAGAGGTGTTGTTCTTCTTGTGTTAGTAGTAGAGGAGGTGCTCTGCTGGTGTTTGTAGTAGAGGTGGTGCTGTGATGGTGCTAGTAGTAGAGGTGGTGCTCAACTGGTGTTAGCAGTAGTGATGGTGCTCAGCTGGTGTTAGTATGAGAGGTGATCCTATGCTTGTGATAGAAGTAGAGGTGGTTCTCCACAGGTGTTAGTAGTAGAGGTGGTGTTCTGCTTCTGCTAGCAGTATAGGTGGCTCTCCACTGGTGTTAGTAGTAGGGTGGTGCTCTACTGGTGTTAGAAGTGCTCCAATAGGTGGTGCTCCAATAGTGTTAGTAGTAGAGGTGGTGCTTCACTGGTGGTAATAGTAGAGGTTGTCTTTTGCTGGTGTTAGGTGCAGATAAGGTACTCTGTTGGTGTTAGTGGTAAAGGTACTGCTCTGATGGTGTTAGTAGTAGAGGTGGTACTCCACAGGTGTTAGAAGTAGAGGTGGTACTCCCCTGGTGTTAGTAGTGAAGGTTGTGATCTGCTATTGTTAGTAGTTGAGGAGGCACTCTGCTGGTGTTAGTAGTAGAGGTGGTGCTCCACTGGTGTTAGCAGTAGAGGTGGTACTCTGCTGGTGTTAGTAATGGAGGTGGTGCTCCACCGCTGTTAGTGGGAGAGGTGGTTCTCTGCTGCTGTTAGTAATAGAGGTGGTGCTCAAGTGGTGTTAGCAGTAGAGGTGGAGCTCTGTTTGTGTTATTAGTAGAGGTGGTACTCTGAAGGTGTTTGTAGCAAAGGTACTGCTGTATTGGTGTTAGTAGTAGAGGTGGTGCTCTGCTGGTGTTTGCAGTAGAGGTGGTGCTCTGCTGGTGTTAGTAGTTGAGGTGGTGCTCTGCTAGTGTTAGTAACAGAGGTGGTGCTCTGCTTGTCTTAGTAGTAGAGGTTGTGATTTGCTGGTGTTAGAAGTAGAGGTGGTGCTCTGCTGGTGCCATTAGCAGAGGTGGTGTTATGCTTGTGTTAGCAGCATAGGTGTTACCAAACTGGTTTCAGTAGTAGAGGTGGTGCTCTGCTGGTGTAAGTAGTAGAAGTGGTGCTCTGCTTAAGTTAGTAGAAGAGGCAGTGCCCTGCTGGTGTTAGTTGTAGATGTGGTGCTCCACTGGTGCTAGTAGCAGAGATTGTGCTCTGCTGGAGTTAGTAGTAGAGGTGGTACTCCATTGGTGTTAGCAGTAGAGGTGGTGCTTTGCTGGAGTTAGTAGTAGAGGTGGTGCTCTGCTTGTGTTAGTGGTAGAGGTGGTGCTCCACATGTGTTAACAGTAGAAGAGGTTCTCTGCTGGTGTTGGTAATAGAGGTGGTGCACCACTGGTGGTAGTGTTAGAGGTGGTGCTTTGCTGGTGTTTGTAGTAGAGGTGGTGCTCTGCTGGTGTTTGTAGTAGAGGTGGTGCTCTGCTGGTGTTTGTAGTACAGGTGGTGCTTTGCTGGTGTTTGTAGTAGAGGTGGTGCTTCACTGGTGTTAGCAGTAGTGATGCTTTGATGGTGCAAGTAGTAGAGGTGGTGCTCTGCTGGTGTTAATAATCGCGGCTGTGCTCCACCGGTTTTAGTAGTAGAGGTGGCACTCTGCTGGTGTTAGTAGTAGAGGTGGTGCTATTTTGGTGTTAGTAGTAAAGGTGGTTCTTTGCTGGTGTTTGTAGTAGAGGTTGTGTTCTGCTGTTGTCAGTAGTAGAAGTGGTGCTCCCCACTAGTGTTGGAAGTAGAGATGGTGCTCTGATGGTTTTAGTAGTAGAGGTAGTGCTTTGCTGGTGTTAGTAGTAAAGGTGGTGCTATGCTCTTGTTATTAGTAGAGGTTGTGCTATGCTAGTGTTAACAGTACAGGTGGTGCTCAACTGGTATTAGTAGAAGAGGTTGTGCTCTACTGGTTTTAGTAGTACAGGTGGTGCTCCACCGATGTTAGTAGTAGAGGTGGCACTCTGCTGGTGCTAGCAGTAAATGTTGTGCTCCACTGGTGTTAGTAGTAGAGGTGGTAATCCGCTGGTGTTAGTAGTAGAGGAGGTGCTCTTCTGGTGTTAGTAGTAGAGGTGGTGCTCTGCTGATGTTAGTAGTAAAGGTGGTGTTCTGCTGATGTTAGTAGTAGAGGTGGTGCACAACTGGTGTTAGTAGTAGAGGTGTTACCCCACTGGTGTTACTAGAGGAGATGCTCTGTTGATGTTTGTAGAAGAGGTGGAGCCCCAATGATGTTTGTAGAAGAGGTGGTGGTATGCTGGTGTTAGTAGTAGAAGTGGTGTTCCCACTAGTGTTGGTAGTAGAGGTGGTGTTCTGCTGGTGTTAGTAGTAGAGGTGGTGGTCTGATGGTGTTAGGTGTAGAAGTGGTGCTCCCACTAGTGTTGGTAGTAGAGGTGGTGCTCTGTTAGTGTTAGAAGTAGAGGTGGTGCTCAACTGGTGTTTGTAGTAGTGGTGGTGCTCGGCTGGTGATAGTAGTAGAGGTGGTTCTCTGCTGCTGTTAGCAGCAGAGGTGGTGCTTTGCTTGTGTTAATAGTAGAGGTTGTGCTCCACTGGTGTTAGTAGTAGAGATGGTGCTCCACATGTGTTAGTAGAAAAAGTTTTGATCTGCTGGTGTTAGTATTAGAGGTGGTGCTCCACTGGTGTTAGAAGTAGAGGTGGTGCTCCACTGGTGTTAGTAGAACAAGTTTTGATCTGCTGGTGTTAGTAGAAAAAGTTTTGATCTGCTGGTGTTAGTAGTAGACGTGGTACTCTACTGGAGTTAGCAGCAGAGGTGGTGCTTTACTGGTGTTAGTAGTAGAGTTTGTGCTCCACTGGTGTTAGTAGTAGAGGTGGCGCTCTGCTAGTGTTAGTAATAGAGGTGGTTCTTCACTGGTGTTAGTGGTAGAGGTGTTGCTATACATGTGTTAGCAGTACAGGTGGTTCTCTGCTGTTGTTAGTAGTTGAGGTGGTACACCACTAATGGTGGTACTAGAGGTGGTGCTCTTCTGATGTTTGTAGCAAAGGTGCTGCTGTGATGGTGTTAGTAGTTGAGGTGGTGCCCTGCTGGTGTTTGTAGTATAGGTGGTGCCCAACTGGTGTTAGTAGTAGAGATGGTGCTCCACATGTGTTAGCAGTACAGGTGGTTCTCTGCTGGTGTTAGTAGTAGAGGTGGTGCTCCATTGACGGTAGTAGTAGAGGTGGTGCTCTTCTGGTGTTTTTAGCAAAGGTGCTGCTGTGATGGTGTTAATAGTAGAGGTGGTGCTCTGCTGGTGTTATTAGTGGAGGTGGTGCTCCACTGGTGTTAAAAGTAGAGTTGGTGCTCTGCTAGTCTTAGTAGCAGAGGTGGTGCTCTGATTATGTTAGTAATAGAGGTGGTGCTTCACTGATGTTAGTAGTAGAGGTGGTGGATTGTTGGTGTTAGTAGTAGAGGTGGTGGATTGTTGGTGTTAGTAGTAGAGGTGGTGGATTGTTGGTGTTAGTAATAGAGGTGGTGCTTCACTGATGTTAGTAGTAGAGGTGTTGCTACACATGTGTTAGCAGTACAGGTGGTTCTCTTCTGTTGTTAGTAGTAGAGGTGGTGCACCACTAATGGTGGTATTAGAGGTGGTGCTCTTCTAATGTTTGTACCAAAGGTGCTACTGTGATGATGTTAGTAGTAGAGGTGGTGCCCTGCTGGTGTTAGTAGTAGAGGTGGTGCTCTGCTGGTGTTAGTAGTAGAGGTAGTGCTCTGCAAGTGTTATTAACAGAGGACGTGCTCTGCTGGTGTTAGTAGTAGAGGTGGTGTTCTGCTGGTGTTAGTAGTAGAGGTGGTGCTCTGCTGGTGTTAGTAGTAGACGTGGTGGTCTGCTGGAGTTAGTAGTAGAGGTGGTACTCCACTGGTGCTAACAGCAGAGGTGGTGCTTTGCTGGTTTTAGTAGTAGATGTTGTGCTCCACTGGTGTTAGTAGTAGAGGTAGCGCTCTGCTAGTGTTAGAAATAGAGGTGGTGAACACCGATGATAGTAGTAGAGTTGGTGCTCTGCTGATGTCAGTAGTGGAGGTGGTGCTCTGCTGGTGTTAGCAGTAGAGGTGGTGCCCAACTGGTGTTAGAAGTAGAGGTGCTCTGTTTGTGTTTGTAGTAGAGGTTGTGCCCCAATGGTGTTTGAAGTAGAGGTTGTGCTCTGCTGGTGTTAGTAGTAGAGGTTGTGCTCCACTGGTGTTAGTAGTAGAGGTGGCGCTCTGCTAGTGTTAGTAATAAAGGTGGTGCTCCACTAGTGTTAGTAGTAGAGGTAGTGCTCTGCTGGTGTTAGTAGTAGAGGTGGTGGTCTTATGGTGTTAGTAGTAGAGGTGGTGCTCCCACTAGTGTTGGTAGTAGAGGTGGTGCTCTGCTGGTGTTTGTAGTAGAGGTGGTGTTCTGCTGGTGTTAGTATTAGAGGTGGGTGTATGATGGTGTTAGAAGTAGAAGTTGTGCTCCCACTAGTGTTGGTAGCACGGGTGGTGCTCTGCTGGTGTAAATAGTAGTAGTGGTGGTCTGCTGTAGTTAGTAGTAGAGGTGGTAGTGCACTGGTGTTAGCAGCAGAGGTGGTGCTTTGCTGGTGTTAGTATTAGAGGTTGTGCTCCACTGGTGTTAGTAGTAGAGATGGTGCTCCATTCTTGGTAGTAGTAGAGATGGTGCTCCATTCTTGGTAGTAGTAGATGTGGTGCTCTTCTGGTGTTTTTAGCAAAGGTACTGCTGTGATGGTGTTAGTAGTAGAGGTGGTGTCCTGCTGGTGTTAGTAGTCGAGGTGGTGCTCTGCTGGTGTTAGTAGTAGAGGTAGTGCTCTGCAAGTGTTATAAACAGAGGACGTGCTCTGCTAGTGTTAGTAGTAGAGGTAGTGCTCTGCTGATGTTAGTAGTAAAGGTGGTGTTCTGCTGGTGTTAGCAGTAGAGGTGGTGCCCAACTGGTGTTAGTAGTAGAGATGGTGCTCCACATGTGTTAGCAGTACAGATGGTTCTCTGTTGGTGATTGTAGTAGAACTGTTACCCCACTGGTGTTAGTAGTTTAGGTGCTCTGTTTGTGTTTATAGTAGATGTGGTGCTCCACTGGTGGTAGCAGCAGAGGTGGTGCTTTGCTGGTGTTAGTAGTAGATGTTGTGCTCCACTGGTGTTAGTAGTAGAGGTAGGGCTCTGCTAGTGTTAGAAATAGAGGTGATGAACACTGATGATAGTAGTAGAGGTGGTGCTCTGCTGATGTCAGTAGTGGAGGTGGTGTTCTGCTGGTGTTAGCATTAGAGGTGGTGCCCAACTGGTGTTAGAAGTAGAGGTGCTCTGTTTGTGTTTGTAGTAGAGGTTGTGCCCCAATGGTGTTTGAAGTAGAGGTTGTGCTCTGCTGGTGTTAGTAATAGAGGTTGTGCTCCACTGGTGTTAGTAGTAGAGGTGGCGCTCTGCTAGTGTTAGTAATAAAGGTGGTGCTCCACTAGTGTTAGTAGTAGAGGTAGTGCTCTGCTGGTGTTAGTAGTAGAGGTGGTGGTCTTATGGTGTTAGTAGTAGAGGTGGTGCTCCCACTAGTGTTGGTAGTAGAGGTGGTGCTCTGCTGGTGTTTGTAGTAGAGGTGGTGTTCTGCTGGTGTTAGTATTAGAGGTGGGTGTATGATGGTGTTAGAAGTAGAAGTTGTGCTCCCACTAGTGTTGGTAGCAGGGGTGGTGCTCTGCTGGTGTTTGTAGTAGAGGTGGTGTTCTGCTAGTGTTAGTATTAGAGGTGGGTGTATGATGGTGTTAGAAGTAGAAGTTGTGCTCCCACTAGTGTTGGTAGCAGGGGTGGTGCTCTGCTGGTGTAAATAGTAGAAGTGGTGGTCTGCTGTAGTTAGTAGTAGAGGTGGTACTGCACTGGTGTTAGCAGCAGAGGTGGTGCTTTGCTGGTGTTAGTATTAGAGGTTGTGCTCCACTGGTGTTAGTAGTAGAGATGGTGCTCCATTCTTGGTAGTAGTAGAGATGGTGCTCCATTCTTGGTAGTAGTAGATGTGGTGCTCTTCTGGTGTTTTTAGCAAAGGTACTGCTGTGATGGTGTTAGTAGTAGAGGTGGTGTCCTGCTGGTGTTAGTAGTCGAGGTGGTGCTCTGCTGGTGTTAGTAGTAGAGGTAGTGCTCTGCAAGTGTTATAAACAGAGGACGTGCTCTGCTAGTGTTAGTAGTAGAGGTAGTGCTCTGCTGATGTTAGTAGTAAAGGTGGTGTTCTGCTGGTGTTAGCAGTAGAGGTGGTGCCCAACTGGTGTTAGTAGTAGAGATGGTGCTCCACATGTGTTAGCAGTACAGATGGTTCTCTGCTGGTGATTGTAGTAGAACTGTTACCCCACTGGTGTTAGTAGTTTAGGTGCTCTGTTTGTGTTTATAGTAGATGTGGTGCTCCACTGGTGGTAGCAGCAGAGGTGGTGCTTTGCTGGTGTTAGTAGTAGATGTTGTGCTCCACTGGTGTTAGTAGTAGAGGTAGGGCTCTGCTAGTGTTAGAAATAGAGGTGGTGAACACTGATGAAAGTAGTAGAGGTGGTGCTCTGCTGATGTCAGTAGTGGAGGTGGTGTTCTGCTGGTGTTAGCAGTAGAGGTGGTGGTCTGATGGTGTTAGGTGTAGAAGTGGTGCTCCCACTAGTGTTGGTAGTAGAGGTGGTGCTCTGTTGGTGTTAGAAGTAGAGGTGGTGCTCCGCTGGTGTTAGTAGTAGAGGTAGTACTCTGTTGGTGCTAGTAGTAGAGGTTGTGCTCCGCTGGTGTTAGTAGTATTTGTGGTGCTCAACTGTGTTTGTAGCAGTGGTGGTGCTTTGTTGGTGTTAGTAGTAGAGGTGGTGCTCTGCTTGTGTTTGTAGAAGAGATGGTACTCTGCTGGTGTTTGTTGTAGAGGTGGTGCTCTGCTGGAGTTAGTAGTAGAGGTAGTACTCTGTTGGTGCTAGCAGTAGAGGTTGTGTTCCGCTGGTGTTAGTAGTAGTGGTGGTGCTCAACTTATGTTTGTAGTAGTGGTGGTGCCCTGCTGATGTTAGTAGTAGGTGTGGTTGTCTGCTGGAGTTAGCAGTAGAGGTGGTGCTTTGCTGGTGTTATTAGTAGAGGTTGTGCTCCACTGGTGTTAGTAGTAGAGGTGGTGCTCTGCTGGTGTTAGTAATAGAGGTGGTGCTTCACTGGTGTTAGTAGTAGAGGTGTTGCTACACATGTGTTAGCAGTACAGGTGGTTCTCTGCTGTTGTTAGAATTACAGGTGGTGCACCACTAATTGTGGTATTAGAGGTGGTGCTCTTCTAATGTTTGTAGCAAAGGTGCTACTGTGATGGTGTTAGTAGTAGAGGTGGTGCTATGCTGGTGTTGGTAGTAGAGGTGGTGCTCTGCTGGTGTTAGTAGCAGAGGTAGTGCTCTGCAAGTGTTATTAACAGAGGACGTGCTCTGCTGGTGTTAGTAGTAGAGGTAGTGCTCTGCTGATGTCAGTAGTAGAGGTAGGGCTCTGCTAGTGTTAGAAATGGAGATGGTGAACACTGATGATAGTAGTAGAGGTGGTGCTCTGCTGATGTCAGTAGTAGAGGTGGTGTTCTGCTGGTGTTAGTAGTAGAGGTGGTGCTCTTCTGGTGTTTTTAGCAAAGGTGCTGCTGTGATGGTGTTAGTAGTAGAGGTGGTGCCCAACTGGTGTTAGTAGTAGAGATGGTGCGCCACATGTGTTAGCAGTACAGGTGGTTCTCTGCTGGTGTTAGTAGTAGAGGTGGTGCTCTTCTGGTGTTTTTAGCAAAGGTGCTGCTGTGATGGTGTTAGTAGTAGAGGTGGTGCTCTGCTGGTGTTATTAGTGGAGGTGGTGCTCCACTGGTGTTAATAGTAGAGTTGGTGCTCTGCTGGTCTTTGTAGCAATGGTGGTGCTCTGATTATGTTAGTAGTAGAAGTGGTGCTTTGTTGGTGTTAGTAGTAGAGGTGGTGCTTTGTTGGTGTTAGTAGTAGAGGTGGAGCTCTGCTAGTAAAAGTAGTAGAGGTAGTACTCTGCTGGTATAGTTGTGGAAGTTGTGCTCCGCTGGTGTTAGTAGTTGAGATTGTGCCCAACTGGTTTTATTAGTAATGGTGGTGCTCTGCTGGTGTTAGTATTAGAGGTGGTGCTCCACTGGTTTTAGAAGTAGAGGTGGTGCTCCGTTGGTGTTAGTAGAAGAAGTTTTGATTTGCTGGTGTTAGTAGTAGACGTGGTACGCTACTGGTGTTAGCAGCAGAGGTGGTGCTTTACTTGTGTTAGTAGTAGAGGTGGAGCTCTGCTAGTGTTAGTAATAGAGGTGGTGCTTCACTGGTGTTAGTAGTAGAGGTGTTGCTACACATGTGTTAGCAGTACAGGTGGTTCTCTGCTGTTGTTAGTAGTAGAGGTGGTGCACCACTAATAGTGGTATTAGAGGTGGTGCTTTTCTAATCTTTGTACCAAAGGTGCTACTGTGATGGTGTTAGTTGTAGAGGTGGTGCCCTGCTGGTGTTAGTAGTAGAGGTGGTGCTCTGCTGGTGTTAATAGTAGAGGTAGTGCTCTGCAAGTGTTATTAAGAGAGGACGTGCTCTGCTGGTGTTAGTAGTAGAGGTAGTGCTCTGCTGGTGTTAGTAGTAGAGGTGGTGGTCTGCTGGAGTTAGTAGTAGAGGTGGTTCTCCACTGGTGGTAGCAGCAGAGGTGGTGCTTTGCTGGTGTTAGGAGTAGATGTTGCGCTCCACTGGTGTTAGTAGTAGAGGTAGCGCTCTGCTAGTGTTGGAAATAGAGGTGGTGAACACTGATGATAGTAGTAGGGGTGGGGCTCTGCTGATGTCAGTAGTAGAGGTGGGGTTCTGCTGGTGTTAGCAGTAGAGGTGGTGACCAACTGGTGTTAGTAGTAGAGGTGGTACTCTGATGGTGACAGTAGTAGAAGTGTTACCCCACTGGTGTTAGTAGTGGAGGTGCTCTGTTTGTGTTTGTGGTAGAGGTTGTGCCCCAATGGTGTTTGTAGTAGAGGTGGTGCTCTGCTGGTGTTAGTAGTAGAGGTTATGCTCCACTGGTGTTAGTAGTAGAGGTGGCGCTCTGCTAGTGTTAGTAATAAAGGTGGTGCTCCACTAGTGTTAGTAGTAGAGGTGGTGCCCTGCTGGTGTTAGTAGTAGAGGTGGTGGTCTGATGGTATTAGTAGTAGAGGTGGTGTTCTGCTGGTGTTAGTATTAGAGGTGGGTGTATGATGGTGTTAGAAGTAGAAGTGGTGCTCCCACTAATGTTGGTAGCAGGGGTGGTGCTCTGCTGGTGTAAGTAGTAGAGGTGGTGGTCTTCTGGAGTTAGTAGTAGAGGTGGTACTGCACTGGTGTTAGCAGCAGAGGTGGTGCGTTGCTGGTGTCAGTAGTAGAGGTTGTGCTCCACTTTTGTTAGTAGTAGAGATGGTGCTCCACATGTGTTAGCAGTACAGGTGGTTCTCTGTTGGTGTTAGTAGTAGAGGTGGTGATCCATTGATGGTAGTAGTAGAGGTGGTGCTCTTCTGATGTTTTTAGCAAAGGTGCTACTTTGGTGGTGTTAGTAGTAGAGGTGGTGCTCTGCTGGTGTTATTAGTGGAGGTGGTGCTCCACTGGTGTTAATAGTAGAGTTGGTGCTCTGCTGGTCTTAGTAGCAGAGGTGGTGCTCTGATTATGTTAGTAGCAGAGGTGGTGCTTTGTTGGTGTTAGTAGTAGAGGTGGTGCTCTGCTGGTGTTAGTAGTAGAGGTGGTGCTCTGCTGTTTTTAGTAGTAGAGGTGGTGCACTGCTGGTGTTTGTAGTCGAGTTGGTGCTCTGCTGGTGTTCGTAGTAGAAGTTGTGCTCTGCCTGCTGGTTTTACTAGCAGAGGTGGTGCTCTGTTGGTGTTAGTAATAGAGGTGGTGCTCTGCAGGTGTTAGTAGCAGAGGTGGTGCTATGCTGGTGTTAGTAATAGAGGTGGTGCTATGCTGGTGTTAGTAGTAGAGGTTATGCTCCACTGTTGTTAGTAGTGTTGATGGTGAAAGAAAGTTTAGTAGAAGAGTAGTAGTTTTTATTTAATTTTATCAGTGGCTCCTTGACGAGGTGATATCCCAGGGTAATATTTGGTGACACACTAGACATATTTTAGGGTCCCCTTATAAAGGGTAACAGCATCCAGTTTCCTCGTGCATGCGACATATAAATTACACACATATTAATTTAGATATTTATATTCCAGCAGATTAGGGAAAATATTACCTAAACCGATGAAGTTGCATCGTTTGCAAAATATATTGCAACCTGTCACTGAGGTAAGTTTGAAATTATTGAAGGAAGGGACACGAGGATTCCACAAAGGTGCAATATAAGAAAGTATTTGTGGATTGTATTAAGGTCTTAGGCAGTCAACTTATAATCCTATGGGTACTCATTTTTTTCAAGGGCTGCACATATCAAGTACATTAATTATACATGCAACCTGCAACTGAGAGTTGGTTCAAAATCCCACAAACATTTCTTCACCTGCCTGATGCTTGGTATTGGGGTACATATGATAGTTATGGCATGCATGGTTATGCCTCATATGCATTTGTCAACATTGAGACGCAATTCCCAGTCTGCCGACCATGTGTAGAGTTAATATAGCCCCTCTTGCAAGGCCTAAATGTAGTCACCACTTCCTACCTTAGCATAAATCTTAGTGTCATAAGCAAATTTGATGATGTGATTTGTAACGTTCTCATTTATGTCATTGATGTATATCATTAAATGGACTGGTCCCAAGATGGAACCTTGTGGTACCTCACTCAACGTTATGACCAGGCATATTTATTTCCATTTAGGTCAACCTTTGCATTCTTTGTTTTAACCATTATTTATATTTGTTCTTAAAGTATGCTCGCTGTTTGTTCAGCGAGCACTTGTGTGGTCTTAATAATCCTCCAAAGGTTGATAGTCCCAAGACACCAAACCAAACTAACAAGATATATTGTTCTGCATCATTTTGTTTCTCTTGTTAGACCCCCATTAGATTATGCATTTCAATTATAGTCGCCATACATTGGCGACTATAATTGGAAGTGAAGTTACTTGAACGAGTGCAACGAAGGACGACACTTGCTCACAGGAATTGCGAAAAGTTGAAATGTGCTGAAAAAAAGTGCTCTCACTTATAGCTAGAGCTTAAGATGTCAGTAATTATCAGAACAAGGCCCCAAGCCAGGAAGACTATGAAGCATCGTCGTGAAGTTAAAGTATCTTAATGTATATTATTTAGAAAGTTGAAGAGTAAAGGGCAACATGACTGAAGTATTAACATGGGTGAAAGTTGAAGAGTAAAGGGCAACATGACTGAAGTATTAACATGGGTGAAAGGTGAAGAGTAAAGGGTAACATGACTGAAGTATTAACATGGGTGAAAGGTGAAGAGTAAAGGGCAACATGACTGAAGTATTAACATGGGTGAAAGTTGAAGAGTAAAGGGCAACATGACTGAAGTATTAACATGGGTGAAAGTTGAAGAGTAAAGGGCAACATGACTGAAGTATTAACATGGGTGAAAGGTGAAGAGTAAAGGGCAACATGACTGAAGTATTAACATGGGTGAAAGTTGAAGAGTAAAGGGCAACATGACTGAAGTATTAACATGGGTGAAAGGTGAAGAGTAAAGGGCAACATGACTGAAGTATTAACATGGGTGAAAGGTGAAGAGTAAAGGGCAACATGACTGAAGTATTAAAATGGGTGAAATGATATAACAAAAGGAAATTAAAAAACTGTTAAACATATTCAAACTTTATTTTATTTAAAAATATGCTTAGTAAAGGTCAAAAATGTAGTGCACCATCTAGAGTGGTTAGGCCAAATAACAATGACCCAAATGGATAATCATGTGATTAAAAACCTTATCGGTAGGAAAAAAACTTTGATCAAACCCCTGAGAATGGGGAAATTAATCTTGAACAACAATATCCCAAACTAGTTAGAAAGGTTAAAGAAATAATGAAAGCATCAAGAAATTATCAAATGTGTATAGCAGACCAGGCAATGACAATTTCTAAAACTTTTTCTCATATATTGAACAAAGATTAAGGAAAAGACTACACAAATTACATCTGAGGCAGGTCAGGTAACTGACAATGAAAAAGAAATGTGACATATTTCAAATAAATTCTTCATCTCTGTATTAACTAAGGAAACTCAACTATGCATTAAGCTGAAAAAAATCTTTGAAGGTCGAGGACTGCTTTAGTAGTTACCTATTTTAGTAGTTAACTATTTTAGTAGTTAAATAGCTTAGTAGTTAACTAGTTTAGTAGCTACTAGCGAGGAAGCTACTTAACAAGTATGCAAACTAAAGGCAAACAAGTTCCCAGAGCCAGACAAAATATAACTAGGGAGCTTAAGTAATGTAAAGCCAAGCTTAGTGACCCATTGTCTACCATATTTAATTAATCATTAGACTCGAGCAGAGTACCAGAGTGATGGATGGAGTGCTGATGTGGTGCCAATTGCTGGAAATGGATTTAATTGATAATTCCCAAAGCCAATCGTTTTCACCTTGTAAAACAAATCAGTAAAGAAATCACGACATTGTTTCACTAAGGGCCGCACATGTTTAAAAAAATTTCTATCATTCTTTTCCTGTAAATTTCAAGAAGCTGATAGTAGGAAGGCGTGTGACATTCTAAAATTTGACGTGAACAAGGACTCTGATACTGCGCCTCACAAGACTAAAGAGCTAGAGGCGCATGGTAATGGAAGTTTATCATAAGATGGATTAGACCTTGGCTATTAAAAAAGACAGCAGAGAGTTAGCATGGAGTAAAATCGCACGTGGATTTAATTACCACGTGGGAGTTAAAGTCCCAAAAGTGCTAAAAGACAATGTGTACAGACTTTACACGTGGACAGAAGATTAGCAGATGCAGTTTAATGCTGTAAAATGTTGGGATTTGAGCTTAGTAATAATAATACTAGAGTAATCAATGCATAATTATATGTAATAAAGCATATAGGATACTGAGATTAATTTTTATTCAGTGAAAGCCTAAACACATCAAATATTTCCTCCAAGAGAGAGGAAAAAGTATTGTATTGAGTTTTATTATTTAACGTTATAATCACTGGTGGAAAAAGCTGATTAATTATCTGAGGATAATAGGTCCGGCCTCAGTTGATCCCTGGGGCTGGTCACGTGTCACCCCCTGGTCCCTGGGGCTGGTCACGGGTCACCACCTGGTCCCTGGGGCTGGTCACGGGTCCCCCTGGTCCCTGGGGCTGGTCACGGGTCACCACCTGGTCCCTGGGGCTGGTCACGGGTCACCACCTGGTCCCTGGGGTGGTCACGGGTCACCCCTGGTCCCTGGGGCTGGTCACGGGTCACCCCTGGTCCCTGGGGCTGGTCACGGGTCACCCCTGGTCCCTGGGGCTGGTCACGGGTCACCACCTGGTCCCTGGGGCTGGTCACGGGTCACCACCTGGTCCCTGGGGCTGGTCACGGGTCACCACCTATAGTTCACTCTTCCACTTGTGACACTTGTGGAGGAACTTCACTCCGGTGACGACTCCACTCCATACTGCAAATGTATATACCAAAATGTTATATATTTAAACATGTATATATTTAGAGTATACTGTATAATTACGAGAGTCATAATTACAATAATCAGTAATAAGAACAAGAACTTGAGAGATCAAAATTTAGATAATTGACAATAAGCTTTGTCCAATTAAATTTTGTTGTAAAATTAGGAAATAAAGACAACTGAATAAGAAATATAAAGACAACAATAAAGAAATTAATATAATGGCTAAATATAAGTCTCTTCAATTATTATTGCATAAATTATTCCATAAATACAAGCCAGAAAACAACCACAACAAATACCATAAAACAACCAAGCAACACAAGTAAATATACAATTAAATACATTCATGAACACGAAAGTTACACAAATCTATAAACCAATTACCACGTAGCAGAATTATCAGTAACAAAAAAAGTATTATTGGGCAAGTTCCACTGATACAAAATATTGATGATCAAAATGGTGAGCATTAATAATTATTTGATCACTAGCAGTACCCGGCCACGTGTTGCTGTACATGCGTTGCTGAGCCACAGTAACTTTCCTGTCACCCAGTCCTCTCCACCATTCCCCTTCACCCGTCTCGGCTTCTAAACCATTCCTCACTCCACCGTCCCCTCGTCCACTCCACCATCCCCTCTTCCTTCCCACCATGCCCCACTTCCATGTCCCTTTGTCCTCCCCACCATTCTCCCATCCCTCGTTAACACCATCCCAAACACCCCCGTCCCCTTATCCTTCCCCACCATTACCCCTCCTCGTCCCCTCATCCTCCCACCATCTCTCACTTCCGTCCCCCTCATCATCACACCATCCCCACTCCGTCGTCCGATCCCTTCCCGAATGGTCAGATGTTCCCATCAGAAAATTGGGAACATCAAGTGATCTGATGTTCCCATCACTGAAATATAAGAAAACAGTTAAAAAATTAAAAGAAAATATGAAAAAATAAAAAAATAAACTATACTCACGAAACGAATGGTATGGTAAACAACACAGCTCAATTCCAATGTAATCCACACAAAATTATTAAATCAAAATGAAAATAAATCAAAATCTATGAAAATTTTATTTATCAATGCAACCAGAAACATTGAAATGGAATTGTAACATATTTAGTATAGCATGTGTGTTGCTCTTACATGCAACAGATAGCGCTGTGTTTCAAGAAAAGCATAGTTTTACCTGTCACAGGTGTGGCATCTATATTTATAATACGAAATGAACATTATGGTAAACAACACAGCTCAGTTCCAACACAATGTCACACAAAATAATTCAATAAAAAATAAAATAAATAAAATCAATGAAAAAAAATTATCAATTCAACTGTAAACATTGAAATGGAAATCGTGACTTATATAGTATAGCGTGCATGTTGCAATTATGTGCAACAGATAACACTGTTTTTCAAAAAGGCATGTTTTTACTGTCACAGGGGTGGCACCTATTTAGTAGGTATATAAAAAGACACGCCTATTCGAATGCAACGTTGTGTCAAAATCTCTGTCTCTCTCTCTCTCTCGGTGAAGATCTTTCGGAGATTACAGCATGTGTTGCTCATACAACCAACAGACGACGCTGTTTAAAAAAAAAAAAAAATTTTTTTCCTGTCACATGTGAGGCATGTATATAGTAGATATAAAAAGACGCGCCTATTTGAATGCATCTTTGTGTCAAAATTTCAAAGCGATCGGTAAATAGGTTTCGAAGATTTCCCTCATATGAAAAAACATTAAAAACACAGTTTTCAGAAAAGCATGTTTTTTTACCGTCACAGACGTGACATCTATAGAGTATTTATATAAAAATTTACTCGGATGCGAAAGAAACGTTGTGTGAAAATTTCAAAGCAACCGGTGAAGAACTTTCGGAGATTAGCGGTTATACACAAACGAACATTTCCATTTTTATTTATATAGATTCATAACCTGTGACAGAATGAAATATCAGTGGTATATAATAGCAAAGATTGAGTAAATGAATAAAGTAAATGTAAAATATTAGTGAAATATAAAAGGTGAAATATTACACAACGATATATAAATGAGCGAAATCTCAAGCACTTCCTGCCACCCTGGCGGACAACACCTTCGGTCATCATGACCCCTTCATGTCCCATCAGGAGCTCTTCCTGCCTCCCTGGCAGACAACATTTTCGGTCACCATGACGCCTTCATGTCCCTCCAGGAGCACTTCCTGCCAACCTGGCAGACAACATTTTCGGTCACCATGACGCCTACATAACCCACCAGGAGCACTTCCTGCCACCCTGGCAGACAACACCTTCGGTCATCATGACGCCTACATAACCCACCAAAAACTAATCACACAGATTCTTCATACTCAGCTTCCTGGTGATAAAAACCTATCAGCACCACAATATAAAAATTATGTATTAGTTGTTTACATAAAATACACAAATACTTAAGTGTGGGATTTTATCTTATGATATTATATGTGTGTGAGAAGACATTGTCATTACTTAGTGAAGGAAATATGAAAGTAACAGCGATTCCACCTTGCAAGTTAAATGTTGACTGTCGTAACCGTCGAATGAAGTAACTTAACCCGTAAGAACAGGCTTCGGGGGGAGAGCTGTGACGGTAATCTCTTTCAAGAGAGATTTAGCCTGCTCTTCCTAAGTCACGTTACTTTGATACGTATGCAACAACAAGATACCACATTCAAAAGTGGTATAAAAGTGGAGTAAGCAGACATCTCTATAGGGGGTACACAACTTTCACTTTCCTCCTCCCTCGTCCCTTCGCTGTCGACGCACCACACTCGTCAATCACCAAAGTACCACTTCAAGCCAGCACTCTTCCATTGGTGACTCAGCAACTCCACTCGATTTCAGCGCCATCAGCATCGCCTATAAATAGCCGTGTACGAGCAGTTGGCCTTAGAATATTCTGTACTCTCAAGGCTGACACTTCTATCTAGCATATGCCCTGTATATAAGTGCAGGTTCCAGCCAGCACCCTATTCTCAGCACCATTAAATAATTTTTTGTCTTATTCATTGTAGAGTAACGTAACCATTATTTGATTTTATATTGTTTTGTTTTATATATGTTTTAATTCGCACTGGACATAGCCAAGGGATTATCTTTGTTTATATGTTTAAATTCAATTAAAGTTCATTGTTTATACGATTTGTTTTGCATGTTTTTCCCTTTTACTTGACCCAGGAGACAACAGTCAAGTAGTAAACTTTTTTTTCACTTTTTTTTACTAATGTGATTGGCATTTACACCAGCCATTGGGAGGACTACCTTAACACCTACATATATACATAGTAGTAGAGGTGGTGCTCCGCAGATGTCAGTAGTAGAGGTGGTGCTCTGCTCGTGTTAGTAGTAGAGGTGGGGCTCTGCTGATGTTATTATTAGAGGTGGTGCTCCATTGGTGTTAGTAGTTGAGGTTGTGCTTTGCTGGTTTAGTAGCAGAGGTGGTGTTCGGCTGGTGTTAGTAGTAGAGGTGGTGCTTCACTGTGTTAGTAGCAGAGGTGGTACTCCACTGATGTTAGGAGTATTGGTGGAGCTTGCTGGTGTTTGTAGTAGAGGTGGTGCTGCACTGGTGTTTGTAGTAGAGGTGGTTCTTTGGTGTTACTAGTAGATGTTGTGCACCACTGCAGGTAGGAGTAGAGGTGGCGCCCTGCTGCTGTTAGCAGTAGAGGTGGTACTCTGCTGGAGTTAGCAGTAGAGGTGCTGCTCACTTTTGTTAGTAATAGAGGTTGTACTCCGCTGGTGTTAGTAGTAGAGTAGGTGCTCTGCTGGTGTTAGTAGTAGAGTTGGTACTCCACTGGTGTTAGCAGTAGAGGTGGTGCTTTGCTGGTGTTAGTAGTTCAGGTGGTACTATGCTGGTGTTAGTAGTACAGGTGGTGCCCCACTGGTGTTAGTAGAGGTGGTGCTCTGCTGTTGTTAGTAGTAGATAAAGTGCCCATTGGTTTAGTTAGAGGTGGTGCTCTTTTGGTGTTAGTAAAAGAGGTGGTGCTTCCCCTAGTGTTGATAGTAGAGGTGGTGCTCCGCTGGTATTAGTAGTACAGGCGGTGCTCTGCTGGTGTTTCTAGTAGAGGTTGTGCTCTTCTGGTGTTAGTAGTAGAGGTGGTACTCCATGGTATTAGTAGTAGAGGTTGGAACGCCACTGGTGTTAGTATTAGAGGTGGTGCTCTGCTGGTGTTTGTAGTCGAGTTGGTGCTCTGCTGGTGTTCGTAGTAGAAGTTTGCTCTGCCTGCTGGTTTTACTAGCAGAGGTGGTGCTCTGTTGGTGTTAGTAGTAGAGGTGGTGCTCTGCAGGTGTAGTAGCAGAGGTGGTGCTATGCTGGTGTTAGTAATAGAGTGGTGCTATGCTGGTGTTAGTAGTAGAGGTTATGCTCACTGTGTTAGTAGTGTTGATGGTGAAAGAAAGTTTGTAGAAGGTAGTAGTTTAGTTATTTATTTTTTATCAGTGGCTCCTGACGAGGTGATATCCCAGGGTAATATTTGGTGACACACTAGACATTTTAGGGTCCCTTATAAAGGTAACAGCATCCAGTTTCCTCGTGCATGCGACATATAAATTACACACATATTAATTTAGATATTTATATTCCAGCAGATTAGGGAAAATATTTCCTAAACCGATGAAGTTGCATCGTTTGCAAAATATTNGTGCTCTGCTGATGTCAGTAGTAGAGGTAGGCTCTGCTAGTGTTAGAAATGGAGATGGTGAACACTGATGATAGTAGTAGAGGTGGTGCTCTGCTGATGTCAGTAGTAGAGGTGGTGTTCTGCTGGTGTTAGTAGTAGAGGTGGTGCTCTTCTGGTGTTTTTAGCAAAGGTGCTGCTGTGATGGTGTTAGTAGTAGAGGTGGTGCCCAACTGGTGTTAGTAGTAGAGATGGTGCGCCACATGTGTTAGCAGTACAGGTGGTTCTCTGCTGGTGTTAGTAGTAGAGGTGGTGCTCTTCTGGTGTTTTTAGCAAAGGTGCTGCTGTGATGGTGGTTAGTAGTAGAGGTGGTGCTCTGCTGGTGTTATTAGTGGAGGTGGTGCTCCACTGGTGTTAATAGTAGAGTTGGTGCTCTGCTGGTCTTTGTAGCAATGGTGGTGCTCTGATTATGTTAGTAGTAGAAGTGGTGCTTTGTTGGTGTTAGTAGTAGAGGTGGTGCTTTGTTGGTGTTAGTAGTAGAGGTGGAGCTCTGCTAGTAAAAGTAGTAGAGGTAGTACTCTGCTGGTATAGTTGTGGAAGTTGTGCTCCGCTGGTGTTAGTAGTTGAGATTGTGCCCAACTGGTTTTATTAGTAATGGTGGTGCTCTGCTGGTGTTAGTATTAGAGGTGGTGCTCCACTGGTTTTAGAAGTAGAGGTGGTGCTCCGTTGGTGTTAGTAGAAGAAGTTTTGATTTGCTGGTGTTAGTAGTAGACGTGGTACGCTACTGGTGTTAGCAGCAGAGGTGGTGCTTTACTTGTGTTAGTAGTAGAGGTGGAGCTCTGCTAGTGTTAGTAATAGAGGTGGTGCTTCACTGGTGTTAGTAGTAGAGGTGTTGCTACACATGTGTTAGCAGTACAGGTGGTTCTCTGCTGTTGTTAGTAGTAGAGGTGGTGCACCACTAATAGTGGTATTAGAGGTGGTGCTTTTCTAATCTTTGTACCAAAGGTGCTACTGTGATGGTGTTAGTTGTAGAGGTGGTGCCCTGCTGGTGTTAGTAGTAGAGGTGGTGCTCTGCTGGTGTTAATAGTAGAGGTAGTGCTCTGCAAGTGTTATTAAGAGAGGACGTGCTCTGCTGGTGTTAGTAGTAGAGGTAGTGCTCTGCTGGTGTTAGTAGTAGAGGTGGTGGTCTGCTGGAGTTAGTAGATGTTGCGCTCCACTGGTGTTAGTAGTAGAGGTAGCGCTCTGCTAGTGTTGGAAATAGAGGTGGTGAACACTGATGATAGTAGTAGGGGTGGGCTCTGCTGATGTCAGTAGTAGAGGTGGGGTTCTGCTGGTGTTAGCAGTAGAGGTGGTGACCAACTGGTGTTAGTAGTAGAGGTGGTACTCTGATGGTGACAGTAGTAGAAGTGTTACCCCACTGGTGTTAGTAGTGGAGGTGCTCTGTTTGTGTTTGTGGTAGAGGTTGTGCCCCAATGGTGTTTGTAGTAGAGGTGGTGCTCTGCTGGTGTTAGTAGTAGAGGTTATGCTCCACTGGTGTTAGTAGTAGAGGTGGCGCTCTGCTAGTGTTAGTAATAAAGGTGGTGCTCCACTAGTGTTAGTAGTAGAGGTGGTGCCCTGCTGGTGTTAGTAGTAGAGGTGGTGGTCTGATGGTATTAGTAGTAGAGGTGGTGTTCTGCTGGTGTTAGTATTAGAGGTGGGTGTATGATGGTGTTAGAAGTAGAAGTGGTGCTCCCACTAATGTTGGTAGCAGGGGTGGTGCTCTGCTGGTGTAAGTAGTAGAGGTGGTGGTCTTCTGGAGTTAGTAGTAGAGGTGGTACTGCACTGGTGTTAGCAGCAGAGGTGGTGCGTTGCTGGTGTCAGTAGTAGAGGTTGTGCTCCACTTTTGTTAGTAGTAGAGATGGTGCTCCACATGTGTTAGCAGTACAGGTGGTTCTCTGTTGGTGTTAGTAGTAGAGGTGGTGATCCATTGATGGTAGTAGTAGAGGTGGTGCTCTTCTGATGTTTTTAGCAAAGGTGCTACTTTGGTGGTGTTAGTAGTAGAGGTGGTGCTCTGCTGGTGTTATTAGTGGAGGTGGTGCTCCACTGGTGTTATAGTAGAGTTGGTGCTCTGCTGGTCTTAGTAGCAGAGGTGGTGCTCTGATTATGTTAGTAGCAGAGGTGGTGCTTTGTTGGTGTTAGTAGTAGAGGTGGTGCTCTGCTGGTGTTAGTAGTAGAGGTGGTGCTCTGCTGTTTTTAGTAGTAGAGGTGGTGCACTGCTGGTGTTTGTAGTCGAGTTGGTGCTCTGCTGGTGTTCGTAGTAGAAGTTGTGCTCTGCCTGCTGGTTTTACTAGCAGAGGTGGTGCTCTGTTGGTGTTAGTAATAGAGGTGGTGCTCTGCAGGTGTTAGTAGCAGAGGTGGTGCTATGCTGGTGTTAGTAATAGAGGTGGTGCTATGCTGGTGTTAGTAGTAGAGGTTATGCTCCACTGTTGTTAGTAGTGTTGATGGTGAAAGAAAGTTTAGTAGAAGAGTAGTAGTTTTTATTTAATTTTATCAGTGGCTCCTTGACGAGGTGATATCCCAGGGTAATATTTGGTGACACACTAGACATATTTTAGGGTCCCCTTATAAAGGGTAACAGCATCCAGTTTCCTCGTGCATGCGACATATAAATTACACACATATTAATTTAGATATTTATATTCCAGCAGATTAGGGAAAATATTACCTAAACCGATGAAGTTGCATCGTTTGCAAAATATATTGCAACCTGTCACTGAGGTAAGTTTGAAATTATTGAAGGAAGGGACACGAGGATTCCACAAAGGTGCAATATAAGAAAGTATTTGTGGATTGTATTAAGGTCTTAGGCAGTCAACTTATAATCCTATGGGTACTCATTTTTTTCAAGGGCTGCACATATCAAGTACATTAATTATACATGCAACCTGCAACTGAGAGTTGGTTCAAAATCCCACAAACATTTCTTCACCTGCCTGATGCTTGGTATTGGGGTACATATGATAGTTATGGCATGCATGGTTATGCCTCATATGCATTTGTCAACATTGAGACGCAATTCCCAGTCTGCCGACCATGTGTAGAGTTAATATAGCCCCTCTTGCAAGGCCTAAATGTAGTCACCACTTCCTACCTTAGCATAAATCTTAGTGTCATTAGGAAATTTGATGATGTGATTTGTAACGTTCTCATTTATGTCATTGATGTATATCATTAAATGGACTGGTCCCAAGATGGAACCTTGTGGTACCTCACTCAACGTTATGACCAGGCATATTTATTTCCATTTAGGTCAACCTTTGCATTCTTTGATTTAACCATTATTTATATTTGTTCTTAAAGTATGCTCGCTGTTTGTTCAGCGAGCACTTGTGTGGTCTTAATAATCCTCCAAAGGTTGATAGTCCCAAGACACCAAACCAAACTAACAAGATATATTGTTCTGCATCATTTTGTTTCTCTTGTTAGACCCCCATTAGATTATGCATTTCAATTATAGTCGCCATACATTGGCGACTATAATTGGAAGTGAAGTTACTTGAACGAGTGCAACGAAGGACGACACTTGCTCAAAGGAATTGCGAAAAGTTGAAATGTGCTGAAAAAAAGTGCTCTCACATATAGCTAGAGCTTAAGATGTCAGTAATTATCAGAACAAGGCCCCAAGCCAGGAAGACTATGAAGCATCGTCGTGAAGTTAAAGTATCTTAATGTATATTATTTAGAAAGTTGAAGAGTAAAGGGCAACATGACTGAAGTATTAACATGGGTGAAAGGTGAAGAGTAAAGGGCAACATGACTGAAGTATTAACATGGGTGAAAGGTGAAGAGTAAAGGGTAACATGACTGAAGTATTAGCATGGGTGAAAGGTGAAGAGTAAAGGGCAACATGACTGAAGTATTAACATGGGTGAAAGTTGAAGAGTAAAGGGCAACATGACTGAAGTATTAACATGGGTGAAAGGTGAAGAGTAAAGGGCAACATGACTGAAGTATTAACATGGGTGAAAGGTGAAGAGTAAAGGGCAACATGACTGAAGTATTAACATGGGTGAAAGGTGAAGAGTAAAGGGCAACATGACTGAAGTATTAACATGGGTGAAAGGTGAAGAGTAAAGGGCAACATGACTGAAGTATTAACATGGGTGAAAGGTGAAGAGTAAAGGGCAACATGACTGAAGTATTAAAATGGGTGAAATGATATAACAAAAGGAAATTAAAAAACTGTTAAACATATTCAAACTTTATTTTATTTAAAAATATGCTTAGTAAAGGTCAAAAATGTAGTGCACCATCTAGAGTGGTTAGGCCAAATAACAATGACCCAAATGGATAATCATGTGATTAAAAACCTTATCGGTAGGAAAAAAACTTTGATCAAACCCCTGAGAATGGGGAAATTAATCTTGAACAACAATATCCCAAACTAGTTAGAAAGGTTAAAGAAATAATGAAAGCATCAAGAAATTATCAAATGTGTATAGCAGACCAGGCAATGACAATTTCTAAAACTTTTTTCTCATATATTGAACAAAGATTAAGGAAAAGACTACACAAATTACATCTGAGGCAGGTCAGGTAACTGACAATGAAAAAGAAATGTGACATATTTCAAATAAATTCTTCATCTCTGTATTAACTAAGGAAACTCAACTATGCATTAAGCTGAAAAAAATCTTTGAAGGTCGAGGACTGCTTTAGTAGTTACCTATTTTAGTAGTTAACTATTTTAGTAGTTAAATAGCTTAGTAGTTAACTAGTTTAGTAGCTACTAGCGAGGAAGCTACTTAACAAGTATGCAAACTAAAGGCAAACAAGTTCCCAGAGCCAGACAAAATATAACTAGGGAGCTTAAGTAATGTAAAGCCAAGCTTAGTGACCCATTGTCTACCATATTTAATTAATCATTAGACTCGAGCAGAGTACCAGAGTGATGGATGGAGTGCTGATGTGGTGCCAATTGCTGGAAATGGATTTAATTGATAATTCCCAAAGCCAATCGTTTTCACCTTGTAAAACAAATCAATAAAGAAATCACGACATTGTTTCACTAAGGGCCGCACATGTTTAAAAAAATTTCTATCATTCTTTTCCTGTAAATTTCAAGAAGCTGATAGTAGGAAGGCGTGTGACATTCTAAAATTTGACGTGAACAAGGACTCTGATACTGCGCCTCACAAGACTAAAGAGCTAGAGGCGCATGGTAATGGAAGTTTATCATAAGATGGATTAGACCTTGGCTATTAAAAAAGACAGCAGAGAGTTAGCATGGAGTAAAATCGCACGTGGATTTAATTACCACGTGGGAGTTAAAGTCCCAAAAGTGCTAAAAGACAATGTGTACAGACTTTACACGTGGACAGAAGATTAGCAGATGCAGTTTAATGCTGTAAAATGTTGGGATTTGAGCTTAGTAATAATAATACTAGAGTAATCAATGCATAATTATATGTAATAAAGCATATAGGATACTGAGATTAATTTTTATTCAGTGAAAGCCTAAACACATCAAATATTTCCTCCAAGAGAGAGGAAAAAGTATTGTATTGAGTTTTATTATTTAACGTTATAATCACTGGTGGAAAAAGCTGATTAATTATCTGAGGATAATTAGGTCCGGCCTCAGTTGATCCCTGGGGCTGGTCACGTGTCACCCCTGGTCCCTGGGGCTGGTCACGGGTCACCACCTGGTCCCTGGGGCTGGTCACGGGTCACCCCCTGGTCCCTGGGGCTGGTCACGGGTCACCCCCTGGTCCCTGGGGCTGGTCACGGGTCACCACCTGGTCCCTGGGGCTGGTCACGGGTCACCACCTGGTCCCTGGGGCTGGTCACGGGTCACCCCCTGGTCCCTGGGGCTGGTCACGGGTCACCACCTGGTCCCTGGGGCTGGTCACGGGTCACCCCCTGGTCCCTGGGGCTGGTCACGGGTCACCACCTGGTCCCTGGGGCTGGTCACGGGTCACCACCTGGTCCCTGGGGCTGGTCACGGGTCACCACCTATAGTTCACTCTTCCACTTGTGACACTTGTGGAGGAACTTCACTCCAGTGACGACTCCACTCCATACTGCAAATGTATATACCAAAATGTTATATATTTAAACATGTATATATTTAGAGTATACTGTATAATTACGAGAGTCATAATTACAATAATCAGTAATAAGAACAAGAACTTGAGATATCAAAATTTTAGATAATTGACAATAAGCTTTGTCCAATTAAATTTTGTTGTAAAATTAGGAAATAAAGACAACTGAATAAGAAATATAAAGACAACAATAAAGAAATTAATATAATGGCTAAATATAAGTCTCTTCAATTATTATTGCATAAATTATTCCATAAATACAAGCCAGAAAACAACCACAACAAATACCACATAAAACAACCAAGCAACACAAGTAAATATACAATTAAATACATTCATGAACACGAAAGTTACACAATTCTATAAACCAATTACCACGTAGCAGAATTATCAGTAACAAAAAAGTATTTATTGGGCAAGTTCCACTGATACAAAATATTGATGATCAAAATGGTGAGCATTAATAATTTATTTGATCACTAGCAGTACCCGGCCACGTGTTGCTGTACATGCGTTGCTGAGCCACAGTAACTTTCCCTGTCACCCAGTCCTCCCCACCATTCCCCCTTCACCCGTCTCGGCTTCTAAACCATTCCTCACTCCACCGTCCCCTCGTCCACTCCACCATCCCCTCTTCCTTCCCACCATGCCCCACTTCCATGTCCCTTTGTCCTCCCCACCATTCTCCCATCCCCTCGTTAACACCATCCCAAACACCCCCGTCCCCTTATCCTTCCCCACCATTACCCCCTCCCTCGTCCCCTCATCCTCCCACCATCTCTCACTTCCGTCCCCCTCATCATCACCACCATTCCCCACTCTGTCGTCCGATCCCTTCCCGAATGGTCAGATGTTCCCATCAGAAAATTGGGAACATCAAGTGATCTGATGTTCCCATCACTGAAATATAAGAAAACAGTTAAAAAATTAAAAGAAAATATGAAAAAATAAAAAAATAAACTATACTCACGAAACGAATGGTATGGTAAACAACACAGCTCAATTCCAATGTAATCCACACAAAATTA
This sequence comes from Procambarus virginalis, assembly GCA_020271785.1. Lineage (NCBI taxonomy): Eukaryota > Metazoa > Arthropoda > Malacostraca > Decapoda > Cambaridae > Procambarus > Procambarus virginalis. The sequence goes on along the minus strand of WNGS01166219.1, from coordinate 24,428 downwards.
TTAAATCAAAATGAAAATAAATCAAAATCTATGAAAATTTTATTTATCAATGCAACCAGAAACATTGAAATGGAATTGTAACATATTTAGTATAGCATGTGTGTTGCTCTTACATGCAACAGATAGCGCTGTGTTTCAAGAAAAGCATAGTTTTACCTGTCACAGGTGTGGCATCTATATTTATACTTACGAAATGAACATTATGGTAAACAACACAGCTCAGTTCCAACACAATGTCACACAAAATAATTCAATAAAAAATAAAATAAATAAAAATCAATGAAAAAAAATTATCAATGCAACTGTAAACATTGAAATGGAATCGTGACTTATATAGTATAGCGTGCATGTTGCAATTATGTGCAACAGATAACACTGTTTTTCAAAAAGGCATGTTTTTACTGTCACAGGGGTGGCACCTATTTAGTAGGTATATAAAAAGACACGCCTATTCGAATGCAACGTTGTGTCAAAATCTCTGTCTCTCTCTCTCTCTCGGTGAAGATCTTTCGGAGATTACAGCATGTGTTGCTCATACAACCAACAGACGACGCTGTTTAAAAAAAAAAAAAAATGTTTTTTCCTGTCACATGTGAGGCATGTATATAGTAGATATATAAAAAGACGCGCCTATTTGAATGCATCTTTGTGTCAAAATTTCAAAGCGATCGGTAAATAGGTTTCGAAGATTTCCCTCATATGAAAAACACATTAAAAACACAGTTTTTCAGAAAAGCATGTTTTTTTTACCGTCACAGACGTGACATCTATAGAGTATTTATATAAAAATTTACTCGGATGCGAAAGAAACGTTGTGTGAAAATTTCAAAGCAACCGGTGAAGAACTTTCGGAGATTAGCGGTTATACACAAACGAACATTTCCATTTTTATTTATATAGATTCATAACCTGTGACAGAATGAAATATCAGTGGTATATAATAGCAAAGATTGAGTAAATGAATAAAGTAAATGTAAAATATTAGTGAAATATAAAAGGTGAAATATTACACAACGATATATAAATGAGCGAAATCTCAAGCACTTCCTGCCACCCTGGCGGACAACACCTTCGGTCATCATGACCCCTTCATGTCCCATCAGGAGCTCTTCCTGCCTCCCTGGCAGACAACATTTTCGGTCACCATGACGCCTTCATGTCCCTCCAGGAGCACTTCCTGCCAACCTGGCAGACAACATTTTCGGTCACCATGACGCCTACATAACCCACCAGGAGCACTTCCTGCCACCCTGGCAGACAACACCTTCGGTCATCATGACGCCTACATAACCCACCACAAAACTAATCACACAGATTCTTCATACTCAGCTTCCTGGTGATAAAAACCTATCAGCACCACAATATAAAAATTATGTATTAGTTTGTTTACATAAAATACACAAATACTTAAGTGTGGGATTTTATCTTATGATATTATATGTGTGTGAGAAGACATTGTCATTACTTAGTGAAGGAAATATGAAAGTAACAGCGATTCCACCTTGCAAGTTAAAATGTTGACTGTCGTAACCGTCGAATGAAGTAACTTAACCCGTAAGAACAGGCTTCGGGGGAGAGCTGTGACGGTAATCTCTTTCAAGAGAGATTTAGCCTGCTCTTTCCTAAGTCACGTTACTTTGATACGTATGCAACAACAAGATACCACATTCAAAAGTGGTATAAAAGTGGAGTAAGCAGACATCTCTATAGGGGGTACACAACTTTCACTTTCCTCCTCCCTCGTCCCTTCGCTGTCGACGCACCACACTCGTCAATCACCAAAGTACCACTTCAAGCCAGCACTCTTCCCATTGGTGACTCAGCAACTCCACTCGATTTCAGCGCCATCAGCATCGCCTATAAATAGCCGTGTACGAGCAGTTGGCCTTAGAATATTCTGTACTCTCAAGGCTGACACTTCTATCTAGCATATGCCCTGTATATAAGTGCAGGTTCCAGCCAGCACCCTATTCTCAGCACCATTAAATAATTTTTTGTCTTATTCATTGTAGAGTAACGTAACCATTATTTGATTTTATATTGTGTTTTGTCTTTATATATATGTTTAATTCGCACTGGACATAGCCAAGGGATTATCTTTGTTTATATTTGTTTAAATTCAATTAAAGTTTCATTGTTTATACGATTTGTTTTGCATGTTTTTCCCTTTTACTTGACCACAGGAGACAACAGTCAAGTAGTAAACTTTTTTTTCACTTTTTTTTACTAATGTGATTGGCATTTACACCAGCCATTGGGAGGACTACCTTAACACCTACATATATACATAGTAGTAGAGGTGGTGCTCCGCAGATGTCAGTAGTAGAGGTGGTGCTCTGCTCGTGTTAGTAGTAGAGGTGGGGCTCTGCTGATGTTATTATTAGAGGTGGTGCTCCATTGGTGTTAGTAGTTGAGGTTGTGCTTTGCTGGTTTTAGTAGCAGAGGTGGTGTTCGGCTGGTGTTAGTAGTAGAGGTGGTGCTTCACTGGTGTTAGTAGCAGAGGTGGTACTCCACTGATGTTAGGAGTATTGGTGGAGCTTGGCTGGTGTTTGTAGTAGAGGTGGTGCTGCACTGGTGTTTGTAGTAGAGGTGGTTCTCTTCTGGTGTTACTAGTAGATGTTGTGCACCACTGCAGGTAGGAGTAGAGGTGGCGCCCTGCTGCTGTTAGCAGTAGAGGTGGTACTCTGCTGGAGTTAGCAGTAGAGGTGCTGCTCCACTTTTGTTAGTAATAGAGGTTGTACTCCGCTGGTGTTAGTAGTAGAGTAGGTGCTCTGCTGGTGTTAGTAGTAGAGTTGGTACTCCACTGGTGTTAGCAGTAGAGGTGGTGCTTTGCTGGTGTTAGTAGTTCAGGTGGTACTATGCTGGTGTTAGTAGTACAGGTGGTGCCCCACTGGTGTTAGTAGAGGTGGTGCTCTGCTGTTGTTAGTAGTAGATAAAGTGCCCCATTGGTTTAGTTAGAGGTGGTGCTCTTTTGGTGTTAGTAAAAGAGGTGGTGCTTCCCCTAGTGTTGATAGTAGAGGTGGTGCTCCGCTGGTATTAGTAGTACAGGCGGTGCTCTGCTGGTGTTTCTAGTAGAGGTTGTGCTCTTCTGGTGTTAGTAGTAGAGGTGGTACTCCACTGGTATTAGTAGTAGAGGTGGAACGCCACTGGTGTTAGTATTAGAGGTGGTGCTCTGCTGGTGTTTGTAGTCGAGTTGGTGCTCTGCTGGTGTTCGTAGTAGAAGTTGTGCTCTGCCTGCTGGTTTTACTAGCAGAGGTGGTGCTCTGTTGGTGTTAGTAGTAGAGGTGGTGCTCTGCAGGTGTTAGTAGCAGAGGTGGTGCTATGCTGGTGTTAGTAATAGAGGTGGTGCTATGCTGGTGTTAGTAGTAGAGGTTATGCTCCACTGTTGTTAGTAGTGTTGATGGTGAAAGAAAGTTTAGTAGAAGAGTAGTAGTTTTTATTTAATTTTATCAGTGGCTCCTTGACGAGGTGATATCCCAGGGTAATATTTGGTGACACACTAGACATATTTTAGGGTCCCCTTATAAAGGGTAACAGCATCCAGTTTCCTCGTGCATGCGACATATAAATTACACACATATTAATTTAGATATTTATATTCCAGCAGATTAGGGAAAATATTTCCTAAACCGATGAAGTTGCATCGTTTGCAAAATATATTGCAACCTGTCACTGAGGTAAGTTTGAAATTATTGAAGGAAGGGACACGAGGATTCCACAAAGGTGCAATATAAGAAAGTATTTGTGGATTGTATTAAGGTCTTAGGCAGTCAACTGATAATCCTATGGGTACTCATTTTTTTCAAGGGCTGCACATATCAAGTACATTAATTATACATGCAACCTGCAACTGAGAGTTGGTTCAAAATCCCACAAACATTTCTTCACCTGCCTGATGCTTGGTATTGGGGTACATATGATAGTTATGGCATGCATGGTTATGCCTCATATGCATTTGTCAACATTGAGACGCAATTCCCAGTCTGCCGACCATGTGTAGAGTTAATATAGCCCCTCTTGCAAGGCCTAAATGTAGTCACCACTTCCTACCTTAGCATAAATCTTAGTGTCATTAGGAAATTTGATGATGTGATTTGTAACGTTCTCATTTATGTCATTGATGTATATCATTAAATGGACTGGTCCCAAGATGGAACCTTGTGGTACCTCACTCAACGTTATGACCAGGCATATTTATTTCCATTTAGGTCAACCTTTGCATTCTTTGATTTAACCATTATTTATATTTGTTCTTAAAGTATGCTCGCTGTTGTTCAGCGAGCATGTGTGGTCTTAATAATCCTCCAAAGGTGATAGTCCNCTGGTGTTATTAGTGGAGGTGGTGCTCCACTGGTGTTAATAGTAGAGGTGGTGCATCTTCTGGTGTTTTAGCAAAGGTGCTGCTGTGATGGTGTTATAGTAGAGTTGGTGCTCTGTGGTCTTAGTAGCAATGGTGGTGCTCTGATTATGTTAGTAGTAGAAGTGGTGCTTTGTGGGTTGGTAGTAGAGGTGGTGCTTTGTTGGTGTAGTAGTAGAGGTGGTGCTTTGTTGGTGTTAGTAGTAAAGGTGGAGCTCTGCTAGTAAAAGTAGTAGAGGTAGTACTCTGCTGGTATAGTTGTGGAAGTTGTGCTCCGCTGGTGGTTAGTAGTTGAGATTGTGCCCAACTGGTTTATTAGTAATGGTGGTGCTCTGCTGGTGTTAGTATTAGGGGTGGTGCTCCACTGGTTTTAGAAGTAGAGGTGGTGCTCCATTGGTGTTAGTAGAAGAAATTTTGATTTGCTGGTGTTAGTAGTAGACGTGGTACGCTACTGGTGTTAGCAGCAGAGGTGGTGCTTTACTTGTGTTAGTAGTAGAGGTGGAGCTCTGCTAGTGTTAGTAATAGAGGTGGTGCTTCACTGGTGTTAGTAGTAGAGGTGTTGCTACACATGTGTTAGCAGTACAGGTGGTTCTCTGCTGTTGTTAGTATTACAGGAGGTGCACCACTAATAGTGGTATTAGAGGTGGTGCTTTTCTAATCTTTGTACCAAAGGTGCTACTGTGATGGTGTTAGTTGTAGAGGTGGTGCCCTGCTGGTGTTAGTAGTAGAGGTGGTGCTCTGCTGGTGTTAATAGTAGAGGTAGTGCTCTGCAAGTGTTATTAAGAGAGGACGTGCTCTGCTGGTGTTAGTAGTAGAGGTAGTGCTCTGCTGGTGTTAGTAGTAGAGGTGGTGGTCTGCTGGAGTTAGTAGTAGAGGTGGTTCTCCACTGGTGGTAGCAGCAGAGGTGGTGCTTTGCTTGTGTTAGTAGTAGATGTTGCGCTCCACTGGTGTTAGTAGTAGAGGTAGGGCTCTGCTAGTGTTAGAAATAGAGGTGGTGAACACTGATGATAGTAGTAGAGGTGGTGCTCTGCTGATGTCAGTAGTAGAGGTGGGGTTCTGCTGGTGTTAGCAGTAGAGGTGGTGACCAACTGGTGTTAGTAGTAGAGGTGGTACTCTGATGGTGACAGTAGTAGAAGTGTTACCCCACTGGTGTTAGTAGTGGAGGTGCTCTGTTTGTGTTTGTGGTAGAGGTTGTGCCCCAATGGTGTTTGTAGTAGAGGTGGTGCTCTGCTGGTGTTAGTAGTAGAGGTTATGCTCCACTGGTGTTAGTAGTAGAGGTGGCGCTCTGCTAGTGTTAGTAATAAAGGTGGTGCTCCACTAGTGTTAGTAGTAGAGGTGCTGCTCTGCTGGTGTTAGAAGTAGAGGTGGTGGTCTGATGGTGTTAGTAGTAGAGGTGGTGTTCTGCTGGTGTTAGTATTAGAGGTGGGTGTATGATGGTGTTAGAAGTAGAAGTGGTGCTCCCACTAATGTTGGTAGCAGGGGTGGTGCTCTGCTGGTGTAAGTAGTAGAGGTGGTGGTCTTCTGGAGTTAGTAGTAGAGGTGATACTGCACTGGTGGTAGCAGCAGATGTGGTGCGTTGCTGATGTCAGTAGTAGAGGTTGGGCTCCACTTTTGTTAGTAGTACAGGTGTTTCTCTGTTGGTGTTAGTAGTAGAGATGGTGCTCCTCATGTGTTAGCAGTACAGGTGGTTCTCTGTTGGTGTTAGTAGTAGAGGTGGTGCTCCATTGATGGTAGTAATAGAGGTGGTGCTCTTCTGATGTTTTTAGCAAAGGTGCTACTTTGGTGGTGTTAGTAGTAGAGGTGGTGCTCTGCTGGTGTTATTAGTGGAGGTGGTGCTCCACTGGTGTTAATAGTAGAGTTGGTGCTCTGCTGGTCTTAGTAGCAGAGGTGGTGCTCTGATTATGTTAGTAGCAGAGGTGGTGCTTTGTTGGTGTTAGTAGTAGAGGTGGTGCTCTGCTGGTGTTAGTAGTAGAGGTGGTGCTCTGCTGTTTTTAGTAGTAGAGGTGGTGCACTGCTGGTGTTAGTAGTAGACGTGGTGCTCTGCTGATTTTAGTAGTAGAGGTGGTGCTCTTCTGGTGTTAGTAGCAGAGGTGGTGCTATGCTGGTGCTAGTAGTAGAGGTGGTGCTCCACTGATGTTAGTAGTAGAGGTGGTGCTCCGCAGATGTCAGTAGTAGAGGTGGTGCTCTGCTCGTGTTAGTAGTACAGGTGGTTCTCTGCTGGTGTTAGTAGTAGAGGTGGTGCTCCATTGACGGTAGTAGTAGAGGTGGTGCTCTTCTGGTGTTTTTAGCAAAGGTGCTGCTGTGATGGTGTTAGTAGTAGAGGTGGTGCTCTGCTGGTGTTATTAGTGGAGGTGGTGCTCCACTGGTGTTAAAAGTAGAGTTGGTGCTCTGTTAGTCTTAGTAGCAGAGGTGGTGCTCTGATTATGTTAGTAATAGAGGTGGTGCTTCACTGATGTTAGTAGTAGAGGTGGTGGATTGTTGGTGTTAGTAGTAGAGGTGGTGGATTGTTGGTGTTAGTAGAAGAGGTGGTGGATTGTTGGGGTTAGTAATAGAGGTGGTGCTTCACTGGTGTTAGTAGTAGAGGTGTTGCTACACATGTGTTAGCAGTACAGGTGGTGCCCTGCTGGTGTTAGTAGTAGAGGTGGTGCTCTGCTGGTGTTAGTAGTAGAGGTAGTGCTCTGCAAGTGTTATTAACAGAGGACGTGCTCTGCTGGTGTTAGTAGTAGAGGTGGTGTTCTGCTGGTGTTAGTAGTAGAGGTGGTGCTTTGCTGGTGTTAGTAGTAGACGTGGTGGTCTGCTGGAGTTAGTAGTAGAGGTGGTACTCCACTGGTGCTAGCAGCAGAGGTGGTGCTTTGCTGGTGTTAGTAGTAGATGTTGTGCTCCACTGGTGTTAGTAGTAGAGGTAGCGCTCTGCTAGTGTTAGAAATAGAGGTGGTGAACACCGATGATAGTAGTAGAGTTGGTGCTCTGCGGATGTCAGTAGTGGAGGTGGTGTTCTGCTGGTGTTAGCAGTAGAGGTGGTGCCCAACTGGTGTTAGTAGTAGAGGTGTTCTTTTTGTGTTTGTAGTAGAGGTTGTGCCCCAATGGTGTTTGAAGTAGAGGTTGTGCTCTGCTGGTGTTAGTAGTAGAGGTTGTGCTCCACTGGTGTTAGTAGTAGAGGTGGCGCTCTGCTAGTGTTAGTAATAAAGGTGGTGCTCCACTGGTGTTAGTAGTAGAGGTAGTGCTCTGCTGGTGTTAGTAGTAGAGGTGGTGGTCTTATTGTGTTAGTAGTAGAGGTGGTGCTCCCACTAGTGTTGGTAGTAGAGGTGGTGCTCTGCTGGTGTTTGTAGTAGAGGTGGTGTTCTGCTGGTGTTAGTATTAGAGGTGGGTGTATGATGGTGTTAGAAGTAGAAGTTGTGCTCCCACTAGTGTTGGTAGCAGGGGTGGTGCTCTGCTGGTGTAAATAGTAGAAGTGGTGGTCTGCTGTAGTTAGTAGTAGAAGTGGTACTGCACTGGTGTTAGCAGCAGAGGTGGTGCTTTGCTGGTGTTAGTATTAGAGGTTGTGCTCCACTGGTGTTAGTAGTAGAGATGGTGCTCCATTCTTGGAAGTAGTAGAGATGGTGCTCCATTCTTGGTAGTAGTAGAGATGGTGCTCCATTCTTGGTAGTAGTAGAGATGGTGCTCCATTCTTGGTAGTAGTAGATGTGGTGCTCTTCTGGTGTTTTTAGCAAAGGTACTGCTGTGATGGTGTTAGTAGTAGAGGTGGTGTCCTGCTGGTGTTAGTAGTCGAGGTGGTGCTCTGCTGGTGTTAGTAGTAGAGGTAGTGCTCTGCAAGTGTTATAAACAGAGGACGTGCTCTGCTAGTGTTAGTAGTAGAGGTAGTGCTCTGCTGATGTTAGTAGTAAAGGTGGTGTTCTGCTGGTGTTAGCAGTAGAGGTGGTGCCCAACTGGTGTTAGTAGTAGAGATGGTGCTCCACATGTGTTAGCAGTACAGATGGTTCTCTGCTGGTGATTGTAGTAGAACTGTTACCCCACTGGTATTAGTAGTTTAGGTGCTCTGTTTGTGTTTATAGTAGATGTGGTGCTCCACTGGTGGTAGCAGCAGAGGTGGTGCTTTGCTGGTGTTAGTAGTAGATGTTGTGCTCCACTGGTGTTAGTAGTAGGGGTAGGGCTCTGCTAGTGTTAGAAACAGAGGTGGTGAACACTGATGATAGTAGTAGAGGTGGTGCTCTGCTGATGTCAGTAGTGGAGGTGGTGTTCTGCTGGTGTTAGCAGTAGAGGTGGTGGTCTGATGGTGTTAGGTGTAGAAGTGGTGCTCCCACTAGTGTTGGTAGTAGAGGTGGTGCTCTTTTGGTGCTAGTAGTAGAGGTTGTGCTCCGCTGGTGTTAGTAGTATTTGTGGTGCTCAACTGGTGTTTGTAGCAGTGGTGGTGCTTTGTTGGTGTTAGTAGTAGAGGTGGTGCTCTGCTTGTGTTTGTAGAAGAGATGGTACTCTGCTGGTGTTAGTTGTAGAGGTGGTGCTCTGCTGGAGTTAGTAGTAGAGGTAGTACTCTGTTGGTGCTAGCAGTAGAGGTTGTGTTCCGCTGGTGTTAGTAGTAGTGGTGATGCTCAACTTGTGTTTGTAGTAGTGGTGGTGCTCTGCTGATGTTAGTAGTAGATGTGGTTGTCTGCTGGAGTTAGCAGTAGAGGTGGTGCTTTGCTGGTGTTATTAGTAGAGGTTGTGCTCCACTGGTGTTAGTAGTAGAGGTGGTGCTCTGCTGGTGTTAGTAATAGAGGTGGTGCTTCACTGGTGTTAGTAGTAGAGGTGTTGCTACACATGTGTTAGCAGTACAGGTGGTTCTCTGCTGTTGTTAGAATTACAGGTGGTGCACCACTAATAGTGGTATTAGAGGTGGTGCTCTTCTAATGTTTGTAGCAAAGGTGCTACTGTGATGGTGTTAGTAGTAGAGGTGGTGCTCTGCTGGTGTTAGTAGCAGAGGTAGTGCTCTGCAAGTGTTATTAACAGAGGACGTGCTCTGCTGGTGTTAGTAGTAGAGGTAGTGCTCTGCTGATGTCAGTAGTAGAGGTAGCGCTCTGCTTGTGTTAGAAATAGAGATGGTGAACACTGATGATAGTAGTAGAGGTGGTGCTCTGCTGATGTCAGTAGTAGAGGTGGTGTTCTGCTGGTGTTAGCAGTACAGGTGGTTCTCTGCTGGTGTTTTTAGCAAAGGTGCTGCTGTGATGGTGTTAGTAGTAGAGGTGGTGCTCTGCTGGTGTTATTAGTGGAGGTGGTGCTCCACTGGTGTTAATAGTAGAGGTGGTGCTCTTCTGGTGTTTTTAGCAAAGGTGCTGCTGTGATGGTGTTAATAGTAGAGTTGGTGCTCTGCTGGTCTTAGTAGCAATGGTGGTGCTCTGATTATGTTAGTAGTAGAAGTGGTGCTTTGTTGGTGTTGGTAGTAGAGGTGGTGCTTTGTTGGTGTTAGTAGTAGAGGTGGTGCTTTGTTGGTGTTAGTAGTAGAGGTGGAGCTCTGCTAGTAAAAGTAGTAGAGGTAGTACTCTGCTGGTATAGTTGTGGAAGTTGTGCTCCGCTGGTGTTAGTAGTTGAGATTGTGCCCAACTGGTTTTATTAGTAATGGTGGTGCTCTGCTGGTGTTAGTAGTAGAGGTTGTGCTCCACTGGTGTTAGTAGTAGAGGTGGCGCTCTGCCAGTGTTAGTAATAAAGGTGGTGCTCCACTGGTGTTAGTAGTAGAGGTAGTGCTCTGCTGGTGTTAGTAGTAGAGGTGGTGGTCTTATGGTGTTAGTAGTAGAGGTGGTGCTCCCACTAGTGTTGGTAGTAGAGGTGGTGCTCTGCTGGTGTTTGCAGTAGAGGTGGTGTTCTGCTGGTGTTAGTATTAGAGGTGGGTGTATGATGGTGTTAGAAGTAGAAGTTGTGCTCCCACTAGTGTTGGTAGCAGGGGTGGTGCTCTGCTGGTGTAAATAGTAGAAGTGGTGGTCTGCTGTAGTTAGTAGTAGAAGTGGTACTGCACTGGTGTTAGCAGCAGAGGTGGTGCTTTGCTGGTGTTAGTATTAGAGGTTGTGCTCCACTGGTGTTAGTAGTAGAGATGGTGCTCCATTCTTGGTAGTAGTAGAGATGGTGCTCCATTCTTGGTAGTAGTAGAGATGGTGCTCCATTCTCGGTAGTAGTAGAGATAGTGCTCCATTCTTGGTAGTAGTAGATGTGGTGCTCTTCTGGTGTTTTTAGCAAAGGTACTGCTGTGATGGTGTTAGTAGTAGAGGTGGTGTCCTGCTGGTGTTAGTAGTCGAGGTGGTGCTCTGCTGGTGTTAGTAGTAGAGGTAGTTCTCTGCAAGTGTTATAAACAGAGGACGTGCTCTGCTAGTGTTAGTAGTAGAGGTAGTGCTCTGCTGATGTTAGTAGTAAAGGTGGTGTTCTGCTGGTGTTAGCAGTAGAGGTGGTGCCCAACTGGTGTTAGTAGTAGAGATGGTGCTCCACATGTGTTAGCAGTACAGATGGTTCTCTGCTGGTGATTGTAGTAGAACTGTTACCCCACTGGTGTTAGTAGTTTAGGTGCTCTGTTTGTGTTTACAGTAGATGTGGTGCTCCACTGGTGGTAGCAGCAGAGGTGGTGCTTTGCTGGTGTTAGTAGTAGATGTTGTGCTCCACTGGTGTTAGTAGTAGGGGTAGGGCTCTGCTAGTGTTAGAAATAGAGGTGGTGAACACTGATGATAGTAGCAGAGGTGGTGCTCTGCTGGTGTCAGTAGTGGAGGTGGTGTTCTGCTGGTGTTAGCAGTAGAGGTGGTGGTCTGATGGTGTTAGGTGTAGAAGTGGTGCTCCCACTAGTGTTGGTAGTAGAGGTGGTGCTCTGTTGGCGCTAGTAGTAGAGGTTGTGCTCCGCTGGTGTTAGTAGTATTTGTGGTGCTCAACTGGTGTTTGTAGCAGTGGTGGTGCTTTGTTGGTGTTAGTAGTAGAGGTGGTGCTCTGCTTGTGTTTGTAGAAGAGATGGTACTCTGCTGGTGTTAGTTGTAGAGGTGGTGCTCTGCTGGAGTTAGTAGTAGAGGTAGTACTCTGTTGGTGCTAGCAGTAGAGGTTGTGTTCCGCTGGTGTTAGTAGTAGTGGTGGTGCTCAACTTGTGTTTGTAGTAGTGGTGGTGCTCTGCTGATGTTAGTAGTAGATGTGGTTGTCTGCTGGAGTTAGCAGTAGAGGTGGTGCTTTGCTGGTGTTATTAGTAGAGGTTGTGCTCCACTGGTGTTAGTAGTAGAGGTGGTGCTCTGCTGGTGTTAGTAATAGAGGTGGTGCTTCACTGGTGTTAGTAGTAGAGGTGTTGCTACACATGTGTTAGCAGTACAGGTGGTTCTCTGCTGTTGTTAGAATTACAGGTGGTGCACCACTAATAGTGGTATTAGAGGTGGTGCTCTTCTAATGTTTGTAGCAAAGGTGCTACTGTGATGGTGTTAGTAGTAGAGGTGGTGCTATGCTGGTGTTGGTAGTAGAGGTGGTGCTCTGCTGGTGTTAGTAGCAGAGGTAGTGCTCTGCAAGTGTTATTAACAGAGGACGTGCTCTGCTGGTGTTAGTAGTAGAGGTAGTGCTCTGCTGATGTCAGTAGTAGAGGTAGCGCTCTGCTTGTGTTAGAAATAGAGATGGTGAACACTGATGATAGTAGTAGAGGTGGTGCTCTGCTGATGTCAGTAGTAGAGGTGGTGTTCTGCTGGTGTTAGCAGTACAGGTGGTTCTCTGCTGGTGTTTTTAGCAAAGGTGCTGCTGTGATGGTGTTAGTAGTAGAGGTGGTGCTGTGATGGTGTTAGTAGTAGAGGTGGTGCTCTGCTGGTGTTATTAGTGGAGGTGGTGCTCCACTGGTGTTAATAGTAGAGGTGGTGCTCTTCTGGTGTTTTTAGCAAAGGTGCTGCTGTGATGGTGTTAATAGTAGAGTTGGTGCTCTGCTGGTCTTAGTAGCAATGGTGGTGCTCTGATTATGTTAGTAGTAGAAGTGGTGCTTTGTTGGTGTTGGTAGTAGAGGTGGTGCTTTGTTGGTGTTAGTAGTAGAGGTGGTGCTTTGTTGGTGTTAGTAGTAGAGGTGGAGCTCTGCTAGTAAAAGTAGTAGAGGTAGTACTCTGCTGGTATAGTTGTGGAAGTTGTGCTCCGCTGGTGTTAGTAGTTGAGATTGTGCCCAACTGGTTTTATTAGTAATGGTGGTGCTCTGCTGGTGTTAGTATTAGAGGTGGTGCTCCACTGGTTTTAGAAGTAGAGGTGGTGCTCCATTTGTGTTAGTAGAAGAATTTTGATTTGCTGGTGTTAGTAGTAGACGTGGTACGCTACTGGTGTTAGCAGCAGAGGTGGTGCTTTACTTGTGTTAGTAGTAGAGGTGGAGCTCTGCTAGTGTTAGTAATAGAGGTGGTGCTTCACTGGTGTTAGTAGTAGAGGTGTTGCTACACATGTGTTAGCAGTACAGGTGGTTCTCTGCTGTTGTTAGTATTACAGGTGGTGCACCACTAAAATGGTATTAGAGGTGGTGCTTTTCTAATCTTTGTACCAAAGGTGCTACTGTGATGGTGTTAGTTGTAGAGGTGGTGCCTGCTGGTGTTAGTAGTAGAGGTGGTGCTCTGCTGGTGTTAATAGTAGAGGTAGTGCTCTGCAAGTGTTATTAGAGAGGACGTGCTCTGCTGGTGTTAGTAGTAGAGGTAGTGCTCTGCTGGTGTTAGTAGTAGAGGTGGTGGTCTGCTGGAGTTAGTAGTAGAGGTGGTTCTCCACTGGTGGTAGCAGCAGAGGTGGTGCTTTGCTGGTGTTAGTAGTAGATGTTGCGCTCCACTGGTGTTAGTAGTAGAGGTAGGGCTCTGCTAGTGTTAGAAATAGAGGTGGTGAACACTGATGATAGTAGTAGGGGTGGTGCTCTGCTGATGTCAGTAGTAGAGGTGGGGTTCTGCTGGTGTTAGCAGTAGAGGTGGTGACCAACTGGTGTTAGTAGTAGAGGTGGTACTCTGATGGTGACAGTAGTAGAAGTGTTACCCACTGGTGTTAGTAGTGGAGGTGCTCTGTTTGTGTTTGTGGTAGAGGTTGTGCCCCAATGGTGTTTGTAGTAGAGGTGGTGCTCTGCTGGTGTTAGTAGTAGAGGTTATGCTCCACTGGTGTTAGTAGTAGAGGTGGCGCTCTGCTAGTGTTAGTAATAAAGGTGGTGCTCCACTAGTGTTAGTAGTAGAGGTGCTGCTCTGCTGGTGTTAGAAGTAGAGGTGGTGGTCTGATGGTGTTAGTAGTAGAGGTGGTGTTCTGCTGGTGTTAGTATTAGAGGTGGGTGTATGATGGTGTTAGAAGTAGAAGTGGTGCTCCACTAATGTTGGTAGCAGGGGTGGTGCTCTGCTGGTGTAAGTAGTAGAGGTGGTGGTCTTCTGGAGTTAGTAGTAGAGGTGATACTGCACTGGTGTTAGCAGCAGATGTGGTGCGTTGCTGATGTCAGTAGTAGAGGTTGGGCTCCACTTTTGTTAGTAGTACAGGTGTTTCTCTGTTGGTGTTAGTAGTAGAGATGGTGCTCCTCATGTGTTAGCAGTACAGGTGGTTCTCTGTTGGTGTTAGTAGTAGAGGTGGTGCTCCATTGATGGTAGTAGTAGAGGTGGTGCTCTTCTGATGGTTTTAGCAAAGGTGCTACTTTGGTGGTGTTAGTAGTAGAGGTGGTGCTCTGCTGGTGTTATTAGTGGAGGTGGTGCTCCACTGGTGTTAATAGTAGAGTTGGTGCTCTGCTGGTCTTAGTAGCAGAGGTGGTGCTCTGATTATGTTAGTAGCAGAGGTGGTGCTTGTTGGTGTTAGTAGTAGAGGTGGTGCTCTGCTGGTGTTAGTAGTAGAGGTGGTGCTCTGCTGTTTTAGTAGTAGAGGTGGTGCACTGCTGGTGTTAGTAGTAGACGTGGTGCTCTGCTGATTTTAGTAGTAGAGGTGTGCTCTTCTGGTGTTAGTAGCAGAGGTGGTGCTATGCTGGTGCTAGTAGTAGAGGTGGTGCTCCACTGATGTTAGTAGTAGAGGTGGTGCTCCGCAGAATGTCAGTAGTAGAGTGGTGCTCTGCTCGTGTTAGTAGTACAGGTGGTTCTCTGCTGTGTTAGTAGTAGAGGTGGTGCTCCATTGACGGTAGTAGTAGAGGTGTTAGGCTTGGTGCTCTTCTGGTGGTTTTAGCAAAGGTGCTGCTGTGATGGTGTTAGTAGTAAGAGGTCGCGTGCTCTCGGTGGTGGTTAGTAGTGGAGGTGGTGCTCCACTGGTGTTAAAAGTAGAGTTGGTGCTCTGTTAGTCTTAGTAGACGCAGAGGTGGTGCTCTGATTATGTTAGTAATAGAGGTGGTGCTTCACTGATGTTAGTAGTAGAGGTGGTGGATTGTTGTGTTAGTAGTAGAGGTGTTGTTGTTGGTGTTAGTAGAAGAGGTGGTGGATTGTTGGGGGGTTATAGTAGAGGTGGTGCTTCACTGGTGTTAGTAGTAGAGGTGTTGCTACACATGTGTTAGCAGTACAGGTGGTGCTCTGCTGGTGTTAGTTGTTGAGGTGGTGCTCTGCTGGTGTTAGTAGTAGATCGGAAGTGCTCTGCAAGTGTTATTAACAGAGGACGTGCTCTGCTGGTGTTAGTAGTAGAGAGTGGTGTTCTGCTGGTGTTAGTAGTAGAGGTGTGCTTGCTGGTGTTAGTAGTAGACATGGTGGTCTGCTGGAGTTAGTAGCAGAGGTGGTACTCCGCTGGTGCTAGCAGCAGAGGTGGTGCTTTGCTAGTGTTAGTAGTAGATGTGTGTGCTCCCTGGTGTTAGTAGTAGAGGTAGCGCTCTGCTATGTGTTAGAAAGAGAGGTGGTGAACACCGATGATAGTAGTAGAGTTGGTGCTCTGCGGATGTCAGTAGTGGAGGTGGCGTTCTGCTGGTGTTAGCATTAGAGGTGGTGGCCCACTGGTGTTCGTAGTTGTGTTCTTTTTGTGTTTGTAGTAGAGGTTGTGCCCCAATGGTGTTTGAAGTAGAGGTTGTGCTCTGCTGGTGTTAGTAGTAGAGGTTGTGCTCCACTGGTGCTTAGTAGTAGAGGTGGCGCTCTGCTAGTGTTAGTAATAAAGGTGGTGGCTCCACTGGTGTTAGTAGTAGAGGTAGTGCTCTGCTGGGGTTAGTACTAGAGGTGGTGGTCTTATTGTGTTAGTAGTAGAGGTGTTGCTCCCACAGTGTTAGTTGTTGAGGTGGTGCTCTGCTGGTGTTTGTAGTAGACGGTGGTGTTCTGCTGCTAGGTGTTTAGTATTAGAGTTGGGTGTATTGATGGTGTTAGAAGTTATGAAAGTTGCTCGCTCCCACTAGTGTTGGTAGCACGGGTGGTGCTCTGCTGGTGTAAATAGTAGAAGTGGTTGGTCTGCTGTAGTTAGTAGTAGAAGTGGTACTGCACGGGTGTTAGCAGCAGAGGTGGTGCTTTGCTGTTGTTAGTAGTAGAGGTTTGTCCTCCACTGGTGTTAGTAGTAGAGATGGTGCTCCATTCGTGGTAGTAGTAGAGATGGTGCTCCATTCTTGGTAGTAGTAGAGATGGTGCTCCATTCTTGGTAGTAGTAGAGATAGTGCTCCATTCTTGGTAGTAGTAGATGTGGTGCTCTTCTGGTGTTTGTTAGCAAAGGTACTGCTGCTGGATGGTGTTAGTAGTAGAGGTGGTGTCCCTGCTGGCTGTTAGTAGTCTAGGTTGTGCTCTGCTGGTGTTAGTAGTAGAGGGTGGTGCTCTGCAGGTGTTATTAGCAGAGGACGTGCTCTGCTAGTGTTAGTAGTAGAGGTAGTGCTCGGCTGATGTTAGGTAGTAAAGGTGGTGTTCCTGCTGGTGTTAGCAGTAGAGGTGGTGCCCAACTGGTGTTAGTAGTAGTGATGGTGCTCACATGTGTTAGCAGTACAGATGGTTCTCTGTTGGTGATTGTAGTAGAACTGTTACCCCACTGGTATTAGTAGCTTTAGGTGCTCTGTTTGTGTTTATTGTAGATGTGGTGCCGCCACTGGTGGTAGCACTAGAGGTGGTGTCTTGCTGGTGTTAGTAGTAGATGTGTGCTCCCACTGGTGTTATAGACACGGGTATGGCTCTGCTATGTTAGAATAGATGTGGTGAACACTGATGATAGTACAGTAGTGGTGGTGCTCTGCTGATGTCAGTAGTGGAGGTGGCGTTCTGCTGGTGTTAGCAGTAGAGGTGGTGGTCTGATGGTGTTAGGTGTAGAAGTGGTGGTCCCACTAGTGTTGGTAGCAGAGGTGGTGCTCTGCTTGTGGTGCTTAAGTAGTAGAGGTGGTGCTCCGCTGTTGTTAGTAGTATTTGTGGTGCTCAACTGGTGTTGTAGCAATTGCCTGGTCGCTTTTTTTGGTGTTAGTAAAGTGGTGGCTGCTTTGTGTTTGTAGAAGTATGGTAACTCTGCGGTGTTATACTGTTAGAGGTGGTGCTCTGCTGGAGTTAGTAGTAGAGGTAATACTCATGGATTTGGTGCTAGCATCGTGTGTTCCGCTGGTGTTAGTAGTAGTGGTGATGCTCAACTTGTGTTTGTAGTAGTGTTGGTGCTCTTGCTGAGGTTATGTAGTAGAATGTGGTTGTCTGCTGGGTTTGTAGCAGTAGAGGTGGAGCTTTGCCTGTGTTATTAGTAGAGGTTGTTCTCCACTGGTGTTAGTAGTAGAGGGTGGTGCTCATTCTGGTTGTTAGTAATAGGAGGTGTGCTCCACTGGTGTTATTAGTAGGGTGGTTGCTACACATGTGTTAGCAGTACAGTGGTATCCTGCTGTTGTTATAATTACAGGTGGGTGCACCACTAATAGTGGTATTTAGTGGCTCTTCTAATGTTTGTAGCAAAGGTGCTACTGTGATGGTGTTAGTAGTGGTGCTGGTAGTACTGCTAGTGGTGTTAGTAGCAAGTAGTGCTCTGCAGTGTTTATTAACAAGGAAGTATGCTCTGCTGGTGTTAGTAGTAGAGGTATTGCTCTGCTGATGCAGTAGTAGAGTTAGCGTCTCTTGTGTTAGAATAGAGATGGTGACACTGATACAATAGTAGTAGAGTGGTGCTCTTGCTGATGTCAAGTAGTGAGTGGTGGCTAGCCTGGTGTTAGCAGTACAGGTGGTTCTCTGCTGATGTTTTTTATGCAAAGGTCTGCTGTGATGGTGCTAGTAGCAGAGGTGTGCTCTGCTGGTCTTTTAGTGGAGGGTGGTGCCCACTGGACAGTTAAAGTAGAGGTGGTGCTCTTCTGTGTTTTATAGCAAAGGTGCGCTGTGATGGTGTTAATAGTAGAGATGTGCTCTGCTGGTCTTATTAGCAGAGGTGGTGCTCGGATATGTTTAGTAGTAGAAGGGGTGCTTTGTTGGTGTTGGTAGTAGAGTTGTGCTTGTTGGTGTTAGTAATGTAAGGTGAAGGCTTTGTTGGTGGAGTAGTAGAGGTGGAGCTCTGCTAGTGAAAGTAGTAGAGGTAGTTACTCTGCTGAACATACGTTGTGGAAGTTGTGCTCCGCTGGTGTTAGTAAGTTGAGATTGTGCCAACTGGTTTTATTAGTAGTAGAGATAGTGCTCTGCTGGTGTTATTATTATAGTTGTGCACCACTGTGTTTAGTAGTAGAGTTGGCTCTCTGCCAGTGTATAGTAAAGTGGTGCTCCACTTGGTGTTAGTAGGACACAAGGTAGTGCCTGCTGCTGTGTTAGAGTAGAGTGGTGTCTTATGGTGTGAGTAGTATAGTTGGTGCTGTCCCAATAGTGTTGGTAGTAGAGGTGGTGGCTCTGCTGGTGTTTGTAGTAGAATGGGTGTTCTGCTGGTGTTGATTAAGGTTGGGTGTATGATGTGTTGAGAATAGAGTTGTGCTCACACTAGTGTGGGTCAGCAGGGGTGTGCGCTGCTGGTGTAAATAGTAAAGTGGTGGTCGCTGGAGTTAGTAGTAGAAGTGGTGTTAGACTGCACTGGTCACATAGCAGCGAGGTGGTGCTCTTGCCGGGAGTGACAGTCATGAGAGTTCGGCTCCACTGATGTTCGAGTAGAGATGGTGCTCCATTCTTGGGAGTAGTAGAGATGGTGCCCCATTCGTGGTAGTAGTAGAGATGGTGCTCCATTCTTGGTAGTAGTAGAGATAGTGCTCCATTCTTGGTAGTAGTAGTATGTTGTGCTCTTCTGGTGTTGTTAGCAAAGCTGTACTGCTTTGATGGGTTGTACCATAAGAGGTGGTGTCGGCTGGCTGTGTTAGTAGTCGAGGTGGTCTCTGCTGGCTGTTGTAGTAAGGTAGTTCTCCTGCAAGTGTTATAAACAAGGACGTGTCTGCTAGTTGTTGTAGTAGAGGTAGTGCTCTGATGGTGTTAGTAGCAGAGGTGATGCTCTGCTTGTGTTAGTAGAAGAGGTGGTGCCCAACTGGTGTTAGCAGTAGAGATGGTGCCCAACTGGTGTTAGCAGGACAGATGTTCTCTGCTGGTGATTGAGTAGCACTGTTTACCCCACTGTTGTTAGTAGTTTGGTGCTTCTGTTTGTGTTTACAGTAGATGTGGTGCTCCACTGTGGTAGCAGCAGAGGTGGGCTTTGCTGGTGTATTAGTAGATGTTGTGCTCCAATGGTGTTAGTAGTAGAGGGTAGGGCTCTGCTGGTGTTAGAAATAGAGGTGGTGAACACTGAATGATAGTAGCCCAGGTGGTGCTCTACTGGCTTTCAGTAGTGGAGGTGGTGTTCGGCTGGTGTTAGTAGTACAGATCACGTGGTCCTGAATGGTGTGTCGAGTGTGAAGTTGTGCTCCTACTAGTGTTGGTAGTAGAGGTGTGGCTCTGTTTGGCGCTAGTAGTAGAGGTTGTGCTCCGCTGGTGGTAGTAGTATTTGGTGCTCAACTGGTGTTTTGTTGTGGTGGTGTTGCTTTGTTGGTTGTTAGTAGTAGAGGTGGTGCTCTGCTTGTGTTTGTAGAAGTAGATGGTACTCTGCTGGTGTTAGTTGTAGAGATGGTGCTCTGCTGGGTTAGTAGTTAAGGTGTAACTCTGTTGGGTGCTAGCAGTAGAGGTTGTGTTCCGCTGGTGTTAGTATGTAGTGGTGGTGCTCAACTTGGTGTTTTTGTAGTAGTGGTGTGCTCTGCTGACTGTGTTAGTAGTAGATGTGGTTGTCTGCTGGAAGTTAGGCAGTAAGTGTGGTTTGCTGGTGTTAATTAGTAGAGTTGTGCTCCAATGGTGTTAGTAGTAGAGGTGGTGTGCTCTTGCTGGTGTAGTAAATAGAGGTGGTGCATTCACTGGTGTTATATAGAGGTGTTGCTACACATGTGTTAGCACGTACAGGTGGGTCTCTCTGTTGTAGAATTCAGGTGGTGCACCCACTAATAGTGTGTATTAGATGGTGTTGCTCTTCTAATGTTTGTAGGCAACAGGTTGCACTGTGATGGTGTTGAGTCGAGGTGCTGCTATGCTGGTGTGTGGTATAGAGGTTGGTGCTCTGCTGGTGTTTAGTACATAGGTACGTGGCTCACTGGCAAGATGCTTATTAACAGTAGTGACGTGTCTCTGCTGTGTTATGTAGAGCGTATGCTCTGCTGATCTGTAGTAGAGAGGTAGGCCGGTCTGCTAGTGTAGAACTAGAGATGGAACCTGAGATATGTATTGAGAGTGTGCTCCTGGCGAATGTCAGTAGTATGAGGTGTGTTCTGCGGTGTTAGCAGTACAGGTGTTCTCTGCTGAGTGTTTGTTAGCAAATGGTCGCTGCTTGATGTGTGTTTATAGTTAGAGGTGGTGCTGATGAGGGTGTTAGGTAGTAGCGGGGGTGCATCTGCTTGCGGTGTTTAGTGAGGTGGGCTCCACTGGTGTTAAAAGCTTAGATGGTTTGGTCTTCTGGTGTTTTTAGCATAAGTGCTGTGCTGCACTGGTGTTAATCGTAGAGTTGGTGCTCTGCTGGTCTAGTACAGAATGGTGGTGGCTCTGATTAGCTCGTACGTGGAAAGTAGAGATGCATACGGTAGCGATTAGTGGGAATAGGTGTGATTGGTAATACGAGGAAGGTGGGGTTGGATGCTTATATGCAGTGGGTGCTTTGTGTTGGGGTGGGGTTAAACCTGTCGTAAGTAGAGGTGGAGGCTCTGCTAGTAAAAGTAGTAGAGGTAGTATCTGCTGGTATAAGTGTGGAAGTTTGCTCCGCTGGTGTTAGGTTAATTAGGGATTGTGCCAACTGGGTTTTATTAGTGTAATCGGTGGCGCTCGTTGGTGGTGTTATGTAGAGATGTGGTGCTCCACTGGTGCTTTTTAGAAAGTAGAGGTGGCTAAGACTCACCATTGTGTTAGCTGTTAGTGAGGAAATCATTTGTTTGCTGTGATTAGTTAGACGTGGCTACGCTACTGGTGTCGTATCAAGCAGAGTGTGTGCTTTTACTTGTGTATAGATAGTAGAAGGATGGGCTCTGCTAATGTTTAGTAAGATAGGTGTGCTATACACGGTGTTGTAAGTAAGGTTATGCTACACATGTATTTGAGGCAGTACATGGTTAACTCACTGTTTGTTAGTATTCAGGTAGGTAGCCCACTAATAGGGTATTAGAAGTGGGTGCTTTTCTAATCTTTGTACCAAAGGTGCTACTGTGATGGTGTTATGCTGTAGAGTGGTGCCACTTGCTGTAATAGGTGGTGTCTGTACGTGGTTAGTGTTCTTAGTATGAGAGGTAGTGCTCTGCGAAGTGTTATTAAGAGAGGACGTGCTCTGCTGGTTTAGTAATCAGAGGTATGATGCTCTGCTTGTGTTAGTAGAGAGGTGGGTTTCTGCTGGATGTCAGTAGTAGAGTGGATTGTCTCCACTGTGGTGTTAGTAGCAAGAGGTCAGTGCTTTGCTAGGTATAGTAATAGATTCGCTCCACGTGTGTTAGTTATAGAGGAGGGCATCTGCTAGTGTAGAATGGGTGGTTGGTGACACTCGATGATATTAAGAGGGTGGTGCTCTGCTGATGGTCAGTTATAGATGTTGGGTTCTGCTGGTTATACAGCAGTAGGGTGGTGACCACAACTGGTGTTTAGTCATTATAGGTGTACTCTGAGTCGACAGTAGTAGAAAGAGTGGTACCCCTGGTTTGTAGTAGTGAGATGTGCTCTGTTTTGTGTTTGTGGTTAGAGGTTGTGCCCCAATGTGTTGTGTAGTTAGGTGGTGTGCTCGCTGGTGTTAGTATAGAGGTTATCTCCACTGTTGTTATATAGAGTGTGTCGCTCTGCTAGTGTTAGTATAGAGAGGTGGTGCTCCACTAGGTTATAGTAGATGGTGCTGCTCTGCTGGTGTTATAAGTAGAGAGGGTTGTTGAGTTGTTAGTATAGAGGTGGTGTTCGCTGGTGTTATATTAGAGTGGGTGTATGATGGTGTTAGAAGTAAAGTGGGTGCTCCCACTAATGTTGGATAGCAGGGGTTTAGGGCTCGCTGTGTAAGTAGTAGAGGTGGTGGTCTCTTAGTTAGTAGCAGTATGATACTGCACTGGTGTTAAGCAGCAGATGTGTGGGCGTTGCTGTATGTCAGTATAGAGGTTTGGTCAACAAAAAACTCCAAAAAAAACCCACGCCCCCCCCCCCCCCCCACAACCCCGCAAAACAAATCCTCCAAAAAAAAAATAACAATTGTTAGGGTAGTACATACAGGTGTTTCTCTGTTTTTGGTGTTAGTAGTAGAGATGGTGCTCCTCATTGTGAGCAGTACAGGTGTTCTCCTGTTGGTGTTAGTAGTAGACAGGTGGTGCTCCATTGTGGTAGTATAGAGGGTTGGTGCTCTTCTGATGGTTTTTAGCAAGGTGCTACTTTGGTGGTGTAGTAGTAACGGTGTGGCTCTGCGGTGTTCATTAGTGTGGTGTGGTGCTCCACTGGTGTTGAAAGTAGAGTTGGGGTCTGCTGTGTTAGTACAGAGGTGGTGCTCTGATTATGTTAGTACAGGGTGGGTGGGGTTTGTGTGGTGAGGTAGTCGGAGTGGGGGGTGCTCGTGGGTTTTAGAGTGTGCTCTGCTGTGTGTAGTATGGTACAGGTGGTCTTGGCTTTTAGATGTGGTTGTGACTGGCTTTTTAGTAGTAGACGTTGGTGCTGATGCTGGATTTTATAGTACGGTGGTGCTCTGGCTGGGTGTTTAGTACAAGGACCTGGTTTAGTGCTGTGCTAGTAGTACGCGGTGGTGCTCCACGATGTTAGTAGTAGGAGGTTGGTGCTCCGCAAGAATAGTCAGTAGTATAGGTGGTGCTCTTCTGTGTGTTATGTAGTAAAGGTGGTTCTCTGCTGTGTTCGATAGTTTAGATGGTGTGCTCCATTGGACGGTAGTAGTAGAGTGTGAGTGTATCTCTGTGTTTTTAGTCAAAGTTGCAATCGCCCAATCGCTGGTGGATGGTTGTTAGTAGTAGATGGTGAGCTCTGCTGGTGTTATTAGTGGAGTGTGTGCTCCAAGGTGGTTAAAAGTAGAGTTGGGTGCGCTGTTAGTTCTTAGTAGCAGAGGTGGTGCTCTGATTGTGTTAGTAATAGAGGTGGGTGCTGGTCACTGACGGTGATAGTAGAGGTGGTGATTGTTGGTGTGTGAGTAGTTAGAGTGGTGGTGGATTGTTGGTGTTAGTAGAAGAGTGGTGGATTGTAGGGTTAGTAATAGAGGTGGTGCTTTTCACTGGTGTTGTAGTAAGAGGGTGTTGTCTACACATGTGTTGGCAGTCCAGGGTGGTGCCCTGCTGGGTGTTAGTACAGTAGACGTGTGCTCTGGGCTGGTGTTAGTAGTAGAGGTAGTGCTCCGCAAGGTGTTATTACAAGGGACGTGCTCTGATGGTGTAAGTAGTAGAGGTGGTGCTTTGCTGTTGTTAGTAGTAGAGGGGGTGCTTTGCTGGTGTTAGTAGTAAGACGTGGTGGTCTGCTGAGTAGTATTAGAGGGTGGTACTCCTCTGGGACGGGGCTAGAAGCAGAGTGTGGTGCGGTTGTCTGTGTTATAGTAGCTGTTGTGTCTCCACTGGTGTTTAGTAGATGTGGAGGTAGCCTCTCAGTGTTAGAAAAGAGGTGGGACAGTCTCGATGATAGTAATTATAGGTTGCTCTGCGGATGTCAGTATGGAGTGGTGTTCGCTGGTGTTGCAGTAGAGGTGGTGCCCACTTGTTGTTTTAGTAGTATAGGTGTTTCTTTTTTGTGTTTGTAGTAGAGGGTGTGCCCCAATGGGTGTTTGAAGTGAGGTTGTCTCTGCTGGTGTTAGAGTTAGAGGTTGTGCTCTCACTGGTGTTAGTAGTTCTGAAGTGTGTGGCCTTCTGCTAGTTTGTATAAAGGTGGTGCTCCCCTGTGTTATGGTAGTATCAGTAGCCGCTCTGCTGCGTGATTAGTAAGTACGAGGTGGTGGTCCTATCTGTGTTAAGTATAGCACAGGTGGTGCTCCAACTAATAGTGTTGGGTAGTGAGAGGTTGGTGCTATGCTGGTTTTAGTAACTTAGAGATCAGGTTGGTGTTCTGCACGGTGTTAGTATTAGAGGTGGGTGTATGATGGTGTTAGAAGTAAAAGTTGTGCTCCCACTAGTGTTTGTAGTAGAGGTGCTACTGTGCTGGTGAACAAAATAGCATAAGTGTGGTCTGCTGTATTAGTAGTAGAATTGGTACTGCACCAGGTTGTTAGCAGCAGAGGTGTGCTTTGTGGTTAGTATTAAGAGGTTGTGCTCCACTGTGTTAGTAGTAGAGATGGTGCTCCATTCTTGGGAGTAGTAGAGATGGGTGCTCCATTCGTGGTAGGTAGTTACTAGAGATGGTGCTACAGGGGACCATCTGGTCAGAGTTATAGATGGTGCTCCATTGCTTACATATAGTATATGTGGTGCGCTTTCTGGTGTTTTTTAGCAAAGGTACTGCTTGTGATGGCTCTGTCTAGTAGTAGAGGTGGTGTCCTGCTGTGTGATAGGTAGTCCTTATGGTGGTGCCTGCTGTGGTTAGGATAGAGTTAGTGCTCTGTTCAAAGTGTTTATAAATACAGAGGCACGTGCTCTGCTATTGTTATAGTAGAGGTAGTTGCCTGCTGATGTTAGGATAACAAGGTGTAGTTCCTGCTGGTGTAGCAGTAGAGTGTGGTGCCCAAGACGGTGTTAGTAAGTAGAATGGTAGCTCCACATGTTATTAAGCAGTACAGATGGTGCTCTGCTAGTGATTGAGTAGACACACACATATTCCCCCACTGGTATAGTAGTTTAGGTGCTCTGTTTGTGTTTATAGTGAGA
>WNGS01166218.1:19569-41143 GCA_020271785.1 Procambarus virginalis | reverse complement strand
CAACAACAGTAAGTTAAGGGTCCTCTGATAGGTTAGGTGGGCAGGAAATTCTCATAAAGTTTCAAAACGTTATGAAAAACGTTAATTTAAAGTGTCCTCTCATAACCTCTGCGCGTACGCCGGACGACTCAAATAGAAAACGGAACAGAACGTCACTTTTGTGAGTCGATTTCATTTCAAATTACGTCGAAATTTGGCCATATCGCGCAAACGAGCCAAAAGTGACGTTCTTTTTAAGAGGACGGGTTGTATGATCACCAGGTTCTTACAGATAATATGTGTAACATATGCAGGCGATGAGTCACAATAACGTGGCTAAAGTATGTTGACCAGACCACACAGTAGAAGGTGAAGGGACGACGACGTTTCGGTCCGTCCTGGACCATTCTCAAGTCGATTGTACCCCATTCTCACAATCGACTTGAGAATGGTCCAGGACGTACCGAAACGTCGTCGTCCCTTCACCTTCTAGTGTGTGGTCTGGTCAACATGTGTAACATATCATATTCAACCATCTCATATTGTACGATATATATATATATATATATATATATATATATATATATATATATATAATATATATATATATATATATAATATATATATATATATATATATATATATTGGTGGGCTGATGTATATATATTATGTTTGTGTGATAGTATTGTATATTGTATTATATATAGCATTGTATGAGGAGAGAGCTCATGGACAGGTTCTGTTCACGAAGTATATGTAGCGAGTACCTTATACTCCCCACAATCTCTCATTCCCTTAATGACAAACTAATTAGCACTAATTATAACTACTCAAATCCTTTCCCTAATTACAGGTAACAGTTCTTCCATCCTGCTATGCTATTGGAGGAGCTGAGGTGTAGTCACCAAATATAGCAAGCAAAAAGTGAATAGCCGACAGTACAATTTCCAGAGTCAAGAATGTAGCACTCGGCGTATGCAGTTATAATCGACCCCAAGAACTCTACAGCTTCGACATAAAGCAGACAGCAGACTAGGACCGCATCGAGCTACAACGCTCTCGCTCCCCATCAAGTTTAGACACTCACAATTCCCCATGGAGCCGCCACGCTCTCCCACACAGAGCTCTGCGACTCCGGCCACACTCAGCTCTCTGGTCTGCTCCAAGCTCCGTCTCAATGTCTACGACACTGTTGTATCCAAAACTAGTAAATAAATAAGTATGAAAACCCACTAAACACTGTGTATGTAATCTACTCAACAAGGTAACACAGACATATGTTACATATATGTGCCCAGCGGAGGTTGCCAGCGTGTTGAACCGTTACATACATAGACGTTTTAAGCCATTTAAGAATGCTAATTATAGTCATTTTAAGCCATTTAAGAATGCTTATTATTTTAGTTATGTTATTAAAATGTATATATATATATATTATTATGTTAGTGTGATTGTGCCTGATAGAGTAGTGATTACTTCAGTATATAATGTGTTAGTAAAGAGTTATTAATCAGACTTGGTTACTCTGTGAGGGGGGGGGGGGGGTGTTTAAGGACTGGTCAGGTGAGGCAGCCGCCGGCGCCTCAGAGCGGCCAGTAGCTGGTGGTGGTCTGGACTGTCAACATGTAAAGTTAAGTTCAGTCTATCTAGTGGGCGGGGGTCCGAGTGGGCGGGGCCCCGAATGGGCTGGGGTCCGAGTGGGCGGGGCCCCGAATGGGCGGGGGTCCGAGTGGGCGAGGCCCCGAGTGGGCGGGGCCCCCCGTGGGCGTCAACAATAGGGCAGTAATCTCTGGTGCTCAGCTCCTGGTAAACACCGCCAGAGGTGCTCATCAACACGCCACACTTGATCATCTCCGCCTCCAGCCTCGGGGCCGCGGTCCTCACTTTACTCCGTCAACTAAACTATGACTTTATCCACCGGTCAAGTCTCACTCGTCCGCATTTCTCAAATTGTAATCGAAAACATGAGTGACTTTGAACCCCATTATCCCTGTATGGACCCCCAGTACCCTGTATGGAACCCCCAGTACCCTGTATGGAAACCCCCAGTACCCTGTATGGACCCCCAGTACCCTGTATGGACCTACAGTACCCTGTATGGACCCCCCAGTACCCTGTATGGAACCCCAGTACCCTGTATGGAAACCCCCAGTACCCTGTATGGACCCCCAGTACCCTGTATGGACCCCCAGTACCCTATATGGACCCCCCAGTACCTTGTATGGAACCCCCAGTACCCTGTATGGACCCCCAGTATCCTGTATGGACCCCCAGTACCCTGTATGGACCCCCAGTACCCTGTATGGACCCCCAGTACCCTGTATGGACCCCAGTACCCTGTATGGACCCCCAGTACCCTGTATGGAACCCCAGTACCCTGTATGGAACCCCAGTACCCTGTATGGACCCCCCAGGACCCTGTATGGACCCCCAGTACCCTGTATGGACCCCCAGTACCCTGTATGGCCCCCCCAGTACCATGTATGGACCCCCAGTACCCTGTATGGACCCCCCCAGTACCCTGTATGGACCCCCCAGTACCCTGTATGGACCCCCCAGTACCCTGTATGGACCCCCCAGTACCCTGTATGGACCCCCCAGTACCCTGTATGGACCCCCAGTACCCTGTATGGACCCCCAGTACCCTGTATGGACCCCCAGTACCATGTATGGACCCCCAGTACCCTGTATGGACCCCCAGTACCATGTATGGACCCCCAGTACCATGTATGGACCCCCAGTACCCTGTATGGACCCCCAGTACCCTGTATGGACCCCCAGTACCCTGTATGGACCCCCAGTACCATGTATGGACCCTCAGTACCCTGTATGGACCCCCAGTACCCTGTATGGACCCCCAGTACCCTGTATGGACCCCCAGTACCCTGTATGGACCCCCAGTACCATGTATGGACCCCCAGTACCCTGTATGGCCCCCCAGTACCATGTATGGACCCCCAGTACCCTGTATGGACCCCCAGTACCCTGTATGGACCCCCAGTACCCTGTATGGACCCCCAGTACCCTGTATGGACCCCCAGTACCCTGTATGGACCCCCAGTACCCTGTATGGACCCCCAGTACCATGTATGGACCCCCAGTACCCTGTATGGACCCCCAGTACCCTGTATGGACCCCCAGTACCCTGTATGGACCCCCAGTACCATGTATGGACCCCCAGTAGCCTGTATGGACCCCCAGTACCCTGTATGGACCCCCAGTACCATGTATGGACCCCCAGTACCATGTATGGACCCCCAGTACCCTGTATGGACCCCCAGTACCATGTATGGACCCCCAGTACCCCATATTCGGATATTTATATTCTCATGTATAAAAGCAAGAATGCTGCTGTCTGTTGGAACTGAAGCAGATAACCTCAAGACCCTCTTACGTTGTCTATGGCAAGCCAGCAGGAAGGGGGGTGGAGGTGATGGGGCAGGAGGGTGGAGGTGATGGGGCAGGAGGGTGGTGGAGGTGATGGGGCAGGAGGGGGGTGGAGGTGATGGGGCAGGAGGGGGGTGGAGGTGATGGGGCAGGAGGGTGGAGGTGATGGGGCAGGAGGGTGGAGGTGATGGGGCAGGAGGGTGGAGGTGATGGGGCAGGAGGGTGGAGGTGATGGGTCAGGAGGGTGGAGGTGATGATGGGCAGGAGGGGGGAGGTGATGGGGCAGGAGGGGGGGAGGTGATGGGGCAGGAGGGTGGAGGTGATGGGGCAGGAGGGTGGAGGTGATGGGGCAGGAGGGGGAGGTGATGGGTCAGGTGATGGGGCAGGAGGGGGGAGGTGATGGGGCAGGAGGGTGGTGGTGATGATGGGGCAGGAGGGGGGAGGTGATGATGGGGCAGGAGGGGGGAGGTGATGATGGGGCCGGAGGGGGGAGGTGATGATGGGGCAGGAGGGGGAGGTGATGATGGGGCAGGAGGGTGGAGGTGATGGGTCAGGAGGGTGGAGGTGATGATGGGGCAGGAGGGTGGAGGTGATGGGTCAGGAGGGTGGAGGTGATGGGGCAGGAGGGTGGAGGTGATGGGGCAGGAGGGTGGAGGTGATGATGGGGCAGGAGGGTGGAGTTGATGGGGCAGGAGGGGGGAGGTGATGGGGCAGGAGGGGGGAGGTGATGATGGGGCAGGAGGGTGGAGGTGATGGGTCAGGAGGGTGGAGGTGATGATGGGGCAGGAGGGTGGAGGTGATGGGTCAGGAGGGTGGAGGTGATGGGGCAGGAGGGTGGAGGTGATGGGGCAGGAGGGTGGAGGTGATGATGGGGCAGGAGGGTGGAGTTGATGGGGCAGGAGGGGGGAGGTGATGGGGCAGGAGGGGGGAGGTGATGATGGGGCAGGAGGGTGGAGGTGATGATGGGTCAGGAGGGGGGAGGTGATGATGGGGCAGGAGGGGGGAGGTGATGATGGGGCAGGAGGGGGGAGGTGATGATGGGCAGGAGGGGGGAGGTGATGATGGGGCAGGAGGGGGGAGGTGATGATGGGGCAGGAGGGGGGAGGTGATGATGGGGCAGGAGGGGGGAGGTGATGATGGGGCAGGAGGGTGGAGGTGATGGGGCAGGAGGGTGGAGGTGATGGGGCAGGAGGGTGGAGGTGATGGGGCAGGAGGGTGGAGGTGATGGGCAGGAGGGTGGAGGTGATGGGGCAGGAGGGTGGAGGTGATGGGGCTGGAGGGTGGAGGTGATGGGTCAGGAGGGGGGAGGTGATGGGGCAGGAGGGGGGTGGAGGTGATGGGTCAGGAGGGTGGTGGTGATGGGGCAGGAGGGTGGAGGTGATGGGGCAGGAGGGTGGAGATGATGGGGCAGGAGGGGGTGGTGATGGGGCAGGAGGGTGGGGGAGGTGATGGGGCAGGAGGGTGGAGGTGATGGGTCAGGAGGGGGAGGTGATGGGGCAGGAGGGGGGTGGAGGTGATGGGTCAGGAGGGGGGTGGAGGTGATGGGTCAGGAGGGTGGTGGTGATGGGGCAGGAGGGTGGAGGTGATGGGGCAGGAGGGTGGAGGTGATGGGGCAGGAGGGGGTGGAGGTGATGGGGCAGGAGGGGGGTGGAGGTGATGGGGCAGGAGGGGGTGGAGGTGATGGGTCAGGAGGGGGAGGTGATGGGGCAGGAGGGTGGAGGTGATGGGGCAGGAGGGTGGAGGTGATGGGGCAGGAGGGGGGTGGAGGTGATGGGCAGGAGGGGGTGTAGGTGATGGGTCAGGAGGGGGGTGGAGGTGATGGGTCAGGAGGGGGGAGGTGATGGGGCAGGAGGGGGTGGAGGTGATGGGTCAGGAGGGGGAGGTGATGGGGCAGGAGGGTGGAGGTGATGGGGCAGGAGGGGGGTGGAGGTGATGGGGCAGAAGGGTGGAGGTGATGGGGCAGGAGGGGGGTGGAGGTGATGGGTCAGGGGGGGGTGGAGGTGATGGGTCAGGAGGGGGNAGTGCCACACTAGAGGTGCCGGGCAGTGCCAGCACTAGAGGTGCCGGACAGTGCCAGCACTAGAGGTGCCAGGCAGTGCCAGGCAGTGCCAGCACTAGAGGTGCCGGACAGTGCCAGCACTGGAGGTGCCGGGCAGTGCCAGCACTAGAGGTGCCAGGCAGTGCCAGCACTAGAGGTGCCGGGCAGTGCCAGCACTAGAGGTGCCGGACAGTGCCAGCACTAGAGTGCCAGGCAGTGCCAGCACTAGAGGTGCCAGGCAGTGCCAGCACTAGAGGTGCCGGGCAGTGCCAGCACTAGAGGTGCCGGGCAGTGCCAGCACTAGAGGTGCCGGGCAGTGCCAGCACTAGAGGTGCCGGGCAGTGCCAGCACTAGAGGTGCCGGGCAGTGCCAGCACTAGAGGTGCCGGGCAGTGCCAGCACTAGAGGTGCCGGACAGTGCCAGCACTAGAGGTGCCGGACAGTGCCAGCACTAGAGGTGCCAGGCAGTGCCAGCACTAGAGGTGCCGGACAGTGCCAGCACTAGAGGTGCCGGGCAGTGCCAGCACTAGAGGTGCCGGGCAGTGCCAGCACTAGAGGTGCCGGGCAGTGCCAGCACTAGAGGTGCCGGGCAGTGCCAGCACTAGAGGTGCCGGGCAGTGCCAGCACTAGAGGTGCCGGGCAGTGCCAGCACTAGAGGTGCCGGACAGTGCCAGCACTAGAGGTAGAGTGCCAGCCTAGAGGTGCCAGGCAGTGCCAGCACTAGAGGTGCCAGGCAGTGCCAGCACTAGAGGTGCCGGGCAGTGCCAGCACTAGAGGTGCCGGGCAGTGCCAGCACTAGAGGTGCCGGGCAGTGCCAGCACTAGAGGTGCCAGGCAGTGCCAGCACTAGAGGTGCCGGGCAGTGCCAGCACTAGAGGTGCCGGGCAGTGCCAGCACTAGAGGTGCCAGGTAGTGCCAGCACTAGAGGTGCCGGACAGTGCCAGCACTAGAGGTGCCGGACAGTGCCAGCACTAGAGGTGCCAGGCAGTGCCAGCACTAGAGGTGCCGGACAGTGCCAGCACTAGAGGTGCCAGGCAGTGCCAGCACTAGAGGTGCCAGGCAGTGCCAGCACTAGAGGTGCCGGGCAGTGCCAGCACTAGAGGTGCCGGGCAGTGCCAGCACTAGAGGTGCCGGGCAGTGCCAGCACTAGAGGTGCCGGGCAGTGCCAGCACTAGAGGTGCCGGGCAGTGCCAGCACTAGAGGTGCCGGGCAGTGCCAGCACTAGAGGTGCCGGACAGTGCCAGCACTAGAGGTGCCGGACAGTGCCAGCACTAGAGGTGCCAGGCAGTGCCAGCACTAGAGGTGCCGGACAGTGCCAGCACTAGAGGTGCCGGGCAGTGCCAGCACTAGAGGTGCCGGGCAGTGCCAGCACTAGAGGTGCCGGGCAGTGCCAGCACTAGAGGTGCCGGGCAGTGCCAGCACTAGAGGTGCCGGGCAGTGCCAGCACTAGAGGTGCCGGACAGTGCCAGCACTAGAGGTGCCGGACAGTGCCAGCACTAGAGGTGCCAGGCAGTGCCAGCACTAGAGGTGCCAGGCAGTGCCAGCACTAGAGGTGCCGGGCAGTGCCAGCACTAGAGGTGCCGGGCAGTGCCAGCACTAGAGGTGCCGGGCAGTGCCAGCACTAGAGGTGCCAGGCAGTGCCAGCACTAGAGGTGCCGGGCAGTGCCAGCACTAGAGGTGCCGGGCAGTGCCAGCACTAGAGGTGCCAGGTAGTGCCAGCACTAGAGGTGCCGGACAGTGCCAGCACTAGAGGTGCCGGACAGTGCCAGCACTAGAGGTGCCAGGCAGTGCCAGCACTAGAGGTGCCGGACAGTGCCAGCACTAGAGGTGCCGGGCAGTGCCAGCACTAGAGGTGCCGGACAGTGCCAGCACTAGAGGTGCCGGACAGTGCCAGCACTAGAGGTGCCGGGCAGTGCCAGCACTAGAGGTGCCAGGCAGTGCCAGCACTAGAGGTGCCGGGCAGTGCCAGCACTAGAGGTGCCGGGCAGTGCCAGCACTAGAGGTGCCAGGCAGTGCCAGCACTAGAGGTGCCGGGCAGTGCCAGCACTAGAGGTGCCAGGCAGTGCCAGCACTAGAGGTGCCGGGCAGTGCCAGCACTAGAGGTGCCGGGCAGTGCCAGCACTAGAGGTGCCAGGCAGTGCCAGCACTAGAGGTGCCGGGCAGTGCCAGCACTAGAGGTGCCGGGCAGTGCCAGCACTAGAGGTGCCGGGCAGTGCCAGCACTAGAGGTGCCGGGCAGTGCCAGCACTAGAGGTGCCAGGCAGTGCCAGCACTAGAGGTGCCGGGCAGTGCCAGCACTAGAGGTGCCGGGCAGTGCCAGCACTAGAGGTGCCGGGCAGTGCCAGCACTAGAGGTGCCAGCACTAGAGGTGCCGGGCAGTGCCAGCACTAGAGGTGCCAGCACTAGAGGTGCCGGGCAGTGCCAGCACTAGAGGTGCCAGGCAGTGCCAGCACTAGAGGTGCCGGGCAGTGCCAGCACTAGAGGTGCCGGGAAGTGCCAGCACTAGAGGTGCCGGGCAGTGCCAGCACTAGAGGTGCCAGGCAGTGCCAGCACTAGAGGTGCCAGGCAGTGCCAGCACTAGAGGTGCCAGGCAGTGCCAGCACTAGAGGTGCCGGGCAGTGCCAGCACTAGAGGTGCCAGGCAGTGCCAGCACTAGAGGTGCCAGGCAGTGCCAGCACTAGAGGTGCCGGGCAGTGCCAGCACTAGAGGTGCCGGGCAGTGCCAGCACTAGAGGTGCCGGGCAGTGCCAGCACTAGAGGTGCCGGGCAGTGCCAGCACTAGAGGTGCCGGGCAGTGCCAGCACTAGAGGTGCCGGACAGTGCCAGCACTAGAGGTGCCGGACAGTGCCAGCACTAGAGGTGCCAGGCAGTGCCAGCACTAGAGGTGCCGGACAGTGCCAGCACTAGAGGTGCCGGGCAGTGCCAGCACTAGAGGTGCCGGGCAGTGCCAGCACTAGAGGTGCCGGGCAGTGCCAGCACTAGAGGTGCCGGGCAGTGCCAGCACTAGAGGTGCCGGGCAGTGCCAGCACTAGAGGTGCCGGGCAGTGCCAGCACTAGAGGTGCCGGGCAGTGCCAGCACTAGAGGTGCCGGGCAGTGCCAGCACTAGAGGTGCCAGGCAGTGCCAGCACTAGAGGTGCCGGGCAGTGCCAGCACTAGAGGTGCCGGGCAGTGCCAGCACTAGAGGTGCCAGGCAGTGCCAGCACTAGAGGTGCCGGACAGTGCCAGCACTAGAGGTGCCAGCACTAGAGTGCCAGCACTAGAGGTGCCGGACAGTGCCAGCACTAGAGGTGCCAGGCAGTGCCAGCACTAGAGGTGCCGGACAGTGCCAGCACTAGAGGTGCCAGGCAGTGCCAGCACTAGAGGTGCCAGGCAGTGCCAGCACTAGAGGTGCCGGGCAGTGCCAGCACTAGAGGTGCCGGGCAGTGCCAGCACTAGAGGTGCCGGACAGTGCCAGCACTAGAGGTGCCGGGCAGTGCCAGCACTAGAGGTGCCAGCACTAGAGGTGCCGGACAGTGCCAGCACTAGAGGTGCCGGACAGTGCCAGCACTAGAGGTGCCGGGCAGTGCCAGCACTAGAGGTGCCGGGCAGTGCCAGCACTAGAGGTGCCAGGCAGTGCCAGCACTAGAGGTGCCAGGCAGTGCCAGCACTAGAGGTGCCGGGCAGTGCCAGCACTAGAGGTGCCGGGCAGTGCCAGCACTAGAGGTGCCAGCACTAGAGGTGCCGGGCAGTGCCAGCACTAGAGGTGCCAGGCAGTGCCAGCACTAGAGGTGCCGGACAGTGCCAGCACTAGAGGTGCCGGGCAGTGCCAGCACTAGAGGTGCCAGGCAGTGCCAGCACTAGAGGTGCCGGACAGTGCCAGCACTAGAGGTGCCAGGCAGTGCCAGCACTAGAGGTGCCGGGCAGTGCCAGCACTAGAGGTGCCAGCACTAGAGGTGCCGGGCAGTGCCAGCACTAGAGGTGCCGGGCAGTGCCAGCACTAGAGGTGCCGGGCAGTGCCAGCACTAGAGGTGCCAGCACTAGAGGTGCCGGGCAGTGCCAGCACTAGAGGTGCCGGGCAGTGCCAGCACTAGAGGTGCCGGGCAGTGCCAGCACTAGAGGTGCCAGCACTAGAGGTGCCGGGCAGTGCCAGCACTAGAGGTGCCGGGCAGTGCCAGCACTAGAGGTGCCGGGCAGTGCCAGCACTAGAGGTGCCAGGCAGTGCCAGCACTAGAGGTGCCAGCACTAGAGGTGCCGGACAGTGCCAGCACTAGAGGTGCCAGGCAGTGCCAGCACTAGAGGTGCCGGGCAGTGCCAGCACTAGAGGTGCCAGCACTAGAGGTGCCGGGCAGTGCCAGCACTAGAGGTGCCAGGCAGTGCCAGCACTAGAGGTGCCAGGCAGTGCCAGCACTAGAGGTGCCGGGCAGTGCCAGCACTAGAGGTGCCGGGCAGTGCCAGCACTAGAGGTGCCAGGCAGTGCCAGCACTAGAGGTGCCAGCACTAGAGTGCCAGCACTAGAGGTGCCGGGCAGTGCCAGCACTAGAGGTGCCGGACAGTGCCAGCACTAGAGGTGCCGGGCAGTGCCAGCACTAGAGGTGCCGGCAGTGCCAGCACTAGAGGTGCCGGGCAGTGCCAGCACTAGAGGTGCCAGGCAGTGCCAGCACTAGAGGTGCCAGCACTAGAGGTGCGGACAGTGCCAGCACTAGAGGTGCGGGCAGTGCCAGCACTAGAGGTGCCAGGACAGTGCCAGCACTAGAGGTGCCGGACAGTGCCAGCACTAGAGGTGCCGGCAGTGCCAGCACTAGAGGTGCCAGGCAGTGCCAGCACTAGAGGTGCCGGGCAGTGCCAGCACTAGAGGTGCCAGACAGTGCCAGCACTAGAGGTGCCGGGCAGTGCCAGCACTAGAGGTGCCAGGCAGTGCCAGCACTAGAGGTGCCGGGCAGTGCCAGCACTAGAGGTGCCAGGCAGTGCCAGCACTAGAGGTGCCGGACAGTGCCAGCACTAGAGGTGCCAGACAGTGCCAGCACTAGAGGTGCCGGCAGTGCCAGCACTAGAGGTACCGGACAGTGCCAGCACTAGAGGTGCCAGACAGTGCCAGCACTAGAGGTGCCGGGCAGTGCCAGCACTAGAGGTGCCAGGCAGTGCCAGCACTAGAGGTGCCGGACAGTGCCAGCACTAGAGGTGCCAGACAGTGCCAGCACTAGAGGTGCCGGGCAGTGCCAGCACTAGAGGTGCCGGACAGTGCCAGCACTAGAGGTGCCAGACAGTGCCAGCACTAGAGGTGCCGGGCAGTGCCAGCACTAGAGGTGCCGGACAGTGCCAGCACTAGAGGTGCCAGGCAGTGCCAGCACTAGAGGTGCCAGGCAGTGCCAGCACTAGAGGTGCCAGGCAGTGCCAGCACTAGAGGTGCCGGACAGTGCCAGCACTAGAGGTGCCAGGCAGTGCCAGCACTAGAGGTGCCAGGCAGTGCCAGCACTAGAGGTGCCAGGCAGTGCCAGCACTAGAGGTGCCAGGCAGTGCCAGCACTAGAGGTGCCGGGCAGTGCCAGCACTAGAGGTGCCGGGCAGTGCCAGCACTAGAGGTGCCAGGCAGTGCCAGCACTAGAGGTGCCAGGCAGTGCCAGCACTAGAGGTGCCAGGCAGTGCCAGCACTAGAGGTGCCAGCACTAGAGGTGCCAGGCAGTGCCAGCACTAGAGGTGCCAGGCAGTGCCAGCACTAGAGGTGCCAGGCAGTGCCAGCACTAGAGGTGCCAGGCAGTGCCAGCACTAGAGGTGCCAGCACTAGAGGTGCCAGGCAGTGCCAGCACTAGAGGTGCCAGGCAGTGCCAGCACTAGAGGTGCCGGGCAGTGCCAGCACTAGAGGTGCCGGGCAGTGCCAGCACTAGAGGTGCCGGGCAGTGCCAGCACTAGAGGTGCCAGGCAGTGCCAGCACTAGAGGTGCCAGGCAGTGCCAGCACTAGAGGTGCCGGGCAGTGCCAGCACTAGAGGTGCCGGGCAGTGCCAGCACTAGAGGTGCCGGGCAGTGCCAGCACTAGAGGTGCCGGACAGTGCCAGCACTAGAGGTGCCAGGCAGTGCCAGCACTAGAGGTGCCAGGCAGTGCCAGCACTAGAGGTGCCGGACAGTGCCAGCACTAGAGGTGCCGGACAGTGCCAGCACTAGAGGTGCCAGGCAGTGCCAGCACTAGAGGTGCCGGACAGTGCCAGCACTAGAGGTGCCGGGCAGTGCCAGCACTAGAGGTGCCGGGCAGTGCCAGCACTAGAGGTGCCAGGCAGTTCCAGCACTAGAGGTGCCAGGCAGTGCCAGCACTAGAGGTGCCAGGCAGTGCCAGCACTAGAGGTGCCGGGCAGTGCCAGCACTAGAGGTGCCGGGCAGTGCCAGCACTAGAGGTGCCGGGCAGTGCCAGCACTAGAGGTGCCGGGCAGTGCCAGCACTAGAGGTGCCGGGCAGTGCCAGCACTAGAGGTGCCAGGCAGTGCCAGCACTAGAGGTGCCAGGCAGTGCCAGCACTAGAGGTGCCGGACAGTGCCAGCACTAGAGGTGCCAGGCAGTGCCAGCACTAGAGGTGCCGGGCAGTGCCAGCACTAGAGGTGCCAGGCAGTGCCAGCACTAGAGGTGCCAGGCAGTGCCAGCACTAGAGGTGCCAGGCAGTGCCAGCACTAGAGGTGCCAGCACTAGAGGTGCCAGGCAGTGCCAGCACTAGAGGTGCCAGGCAGTGCCAGCACTAGAGGTGCCGGGCAGTGCCAGCACTAGAGGTGCCAGGCAGTGCCAGCACTAGAGGTGCCGGGCAGTGCCAGCACTAGAGGTGCCGGGCAGTGCCAGCACTAGAGGTGCCGGGCAGTGCCAGCACTAGAGGTGCCAGGCAGTGCCAGCACTAGAGGTGCCAGGCAGTGCCAGCACTAGAGGTGCCAGGCAGTGCCAGCACTAGAGGTGCCAGGCAGTGCCAGCACTAGAGGTGCCAGGCAGTGCCAGCACTAGAGGTGCCGGGCAGTGCCAGCACTAGAGGTGCCAGACAGTGCCAGCACTAGAGGTGCCGGGCAGTGCCAGCACTAGAGGTGCCAGGCAGTGCCAGCACTAGAGGTGCCGGGCAGTGCCAGCACTAGAGGTGCCAGACAGTGCCAGCACTAGAGGTGCCGGGCAGTGCCAGCACTAGAGGTGCCGGACAGTGCCAGCACTAGAGGTGCCAGACAGTGCCAGCACTAGAGGTGCCAGGCAGTGACAGCACTAGAGGTGCCAGGCAGTGCCAGCACTAGAGGTGCCAGACAGTGCCAGCACTAGAGGTCCTCGATGATGCCCGCGCCCTTTAAACTCACGATCAATGTCCAACTCCAACGTCCTCCGGCGGCCCGCCCCCCCTTGCTCCCCTCTGCCGTCTGCCACGCCCCTCTGCCGTCTGCCACGCCCCTCTGCCGTCTGCCACGCCCCCTCTGCCGTCTGCCACGCCCCTCTGCCGTCTGCCACGCCCCTCTGCCACGCCCCTCTGCCGTCTGTCACGCCCCTGTGCCGTCTGCCACGCCCCTCTGCCATGCCCCTCTGCCGTCTGTCACGCCCCTGTGCCGTCTGCCACGCCCCTCTGCCGTCTGTCACGCCCCTGTGCCGTCTGCCACGCCCCTGTGCCGTCTGCCACGCCCCTGTGCCGTCTGCCACGCCCCTGTGCCGTCTGTCACGCCCCTGTGCCGTCTGCCACGCCCCTGTGCCGTCTGCCACGCCCCTCTGCCACGCCCCTCTGCCGTCTGTCACGCCCCTGTGCCGTCTGCCACGCCCCTGTGCCGTCTGCCACGCCCCTGTGCCGTCTGCCACGCCCCTGTGCCGTCTGCCACGCCCCTGTGCCGTCTGCCACGCCCCTGTGCCGTCTGCCACACCCCTGTGCCGTCTGCCACGCCCCTGTGCCGTCTGCCACGCCCCTGTGCCGTCTGCCACGCCCCTCTGCTGTCCGCCACGCCCCTGTGCCGTCTGCCATGCCCCTCTGCCGTCTGCAACAACCCCTATGCCGTCTGCCACGCCCCTGTGCCGTCTGCCACGCCCCTGTGCCGCCTGCCACGCCCCTCTGCCGTCTGCCATGCCCCTCTGCCGGGGTGTTGCAGACGTTATTTGCCACTTTGGCTGGACCAAGTTGTTACCAGTGTGCCGTCTGCCGCTCCTCACAAGGTGGAGCCCTGAGCGGCAGCACTCGCTGCCGCTCAGGGCTTCACGAAAGGTCAACATACTGGAACAGAAGACACGGCAGCAAGTGCAGAATAGAACCAGTGAAGAGTAGAGGTGCCATAGGCACAGAGAACACCGTCTGAAGATCAGAGTTGTACACTTGTTCAACACCCTCCCAGCAACCTTTACACATATTGCTGGGACACAGGTGGACTTCTTCAAGTAATTAGATAAGTTCTTGCAAGAAGTGGCGGACACGGGCTGTAGCGGATATGTGGGCCTGCGGGCCGCTCCAAGCAACAGCCTGCTGGACCAAGTTATTACAAGGTGAGCCTGGCCCCAGACCGGCCTGGTAAACTTCAGTAGGATGTTCACTACTCCACACATCACCGAACATCAACCTCCTCCCCCCCCCCCCCTTTTTTTTATTTGAAATATAAATAAAGCGTCGCCGATCATGGCCGAGACATTGTCCAACACCCAGCACCTGAGGCCCCTCCCGCCCTCCACTCTCACTAGCACTCCTCCTCCGGGGAGCCGGTCGGCCGAGCGGACAGTACGCTGGACTTGTGATCCTGTGGTCCCGGGTTTGATCCCGGGCGCCCGCGAGAAACAATGGGCAGAGTTTCTTTCACCCTATGCCCCTGTTACCTAGCAGTAAAATAGGTACCTGGGTGTTAGTCAGCTGTCACGGGCTGCTTCCTGGGGGTGGAGGCCTTGGCGAAGACCGGGCCGCGGGGACACTAAAAAGCCCCGAAATCATCTCAAGAAAACCTCAAGATAACCTACACGTCCAGGTCCCTCCTCCAGGGTACACGTCCAGGAGAAGCCTCGAGGAATAGTGTGGAGTTTCTGCTCCACACTATTCCCTGCAACTGACAGCCCTCACCCTATCCACCTCCTCCCTCACCACCCCTGCCTCACCACCCCTGCCTCACCACCCCTGCCTCACCACCCCTGCCTCACCACCCCTGCCTCACCACCCCTGCCTCACCACCCCTGCCTCACCACCCCTGCCTCACCACCCCTGCCTCACCACCCCTGCCTCACCACCCCTGCCTCACTGCCTCTTCCTTACCCACCTCCTCCTCCACCCCCCCCCCCTGCCTCTCACAACTGCTGGAGCACTATAATGTGACCTTAGATGTCTTCGAAGACAAGCAAAACGTCGATGTAATAGATTTCACGGAGGCTAGCGGCGAGTGTGACCATGGTGTTAGTGCTCACAAGATGCTCACAAAAGGAATTACTGGTAAAGTACGGTGAAGGATCATTAGCTTCTTAAGGAACATACCCAAGGTGCAAGAGTCACTAGAGTAAAACTCGGATCATCCACCGTGGAAGGTTCAGTGGCCCACGGTACTGTGCTTGTTCCGCTGCATGTTATCGTCCCCATGTCAGACACAGACAAGGACACCGCATCATCGTGTGAAGATAACGCTAAGAGTTGTATGAGAGTAGATAACACAGATGACGCAGCAAACCTCTAACCTCAGGTAAATCAGGTCTTCCAAAAGGCCACAATAACAATGAAAATATCAACACCATAACCTTATATAAAACACAGACAAATCACACTATAGACAGACAGATTTAAAGAACACAGTAAAGCAGCCGTCACAACT
Organism: Procambarus virginalis; assembly: GCA_020271785.1. Classification (NCBI taxonomy): domain Eukaryota; kingdom Metazoa; phylum Arthropoda; class Malacostraca; order Decapoda; family Cambaridae; genus Procambarus; species Procambarus virginalis. Next base: position 26,000 of record WNGS01166218.1, on the reverse strand, counting down.
GCAAGAAAAATGACAGGTTGTATAACAAGAACCTTTCACACTAGAGATGCTATACCAATGATGATACTTTTCAAGATGCTAGTGATCTCTAGAGCGGACTATTGTTGCACACATTAACACATTGAAAGCTGGAGAACCTGTTGACCTGGAGAGCGTGCAAGGATCTTGTACTGCCCGAATCCAGTTCAATAAACCATCGAAATTATTGATGGTATGAGAGACGAGGAAGATATTAGGATAATAGGATGATGTGGAAGATATTAGAGGGGCTGGTCCCAAACCTGCACACAGAAATAACATCACATGAGACCAGAAGACATGGCAGGATGTGCAGAATACCCCCGTTGAAGAGCAGAGGTGCAACTGGTACTCTGAGAGAGAACTCTATCAACATCAGAGGCCCGAGACTGTTCAACACGCTTCCACTACACATAAGGGGCATAACTGGCCGACCCCTCACAGTGTTCAAGAGAGAACTCGATAAGCACCTCCAAAGGATACCTGATCAACCAGGCTGTGACTCATACGTCAGGCTGCGACCAGCGGCGTCTAACAGCCTGGTTGACCAGACCAGCAACCAACACTGCCCCCCCCTAGGGTCGCCAAGACATTGATACCTGGAACCAGCAACAGGTAGACCGCCCCCCCTACCCCCTACCCCCTCTTCAACTCATCCCTCACCTCCCCCCCCCCTGCCCCATGTTCCCCCTCCCCCCCCCCCCCCGTCCCTCACCGTCTTCCAGGTATGGGTCAGTAGGCCTACCACACGCTGGGCAGGGAGGGCCACACTGGGGCAGGGAGGGCCACGCTGGGGCAGGGAGGGCCACGCTGGGGCAGGGAGGGCCACGCTGGGGCAGGGAGGGCCACGCTGGGGCAGGGAGGGCCACGCTGGGGCAGGGAGGGCCACACTGGGGCAGGGAGGGCCACGCTGGGGCAGGGAGGGCCACACTGGGGCAGGGAGGGCCACGCTGGGGCAGAGAGGGCCACGCTGGGGCAGGGAGGGCCACACTGGGGCAGGGAGGGCCACACTGGGGCAGGGAGGGCCACGCTGGGGCAGGGAGGGCCACGCTGGGGCAGGGAGGGCCACACTGGGGCAGGGAGGGCCACACTGGGGCAGGGAGGGCCACGCTGGGGCAGAGAGGGCCACGCTGGGGCAGGGAGGGCCACGCTGGGGCAGAGAGGGCCACGCTGGGGCAGGGAGGGCCACGCTGGGGCAGGGAGGGCCACGCTGGGGCAGGGAGGGCCACACTGGGGCAGGGAGGGCCACGCTGGGGCAGGGAGGGCCACGCTGGGGCAGGGAGGGCCACACTGGGGCAGGGAGGGCCACACTGGGGCAGGGAGGGCCACGCTGGGGCAGAGAGGGCCACACTGGGGCAGAGAGGGCCACACTGGGGCAGGGAGGGCCACACTGGGGCAGGGAGGGCCACACTGGGGCAGGGAGGGCCACGCTGGGGCAGAGAGGGCCCACACTGGGCAGGGAGGGCCACACTGGGGCAGGGAGGGCCACTCACTACACGCTAATCCACTTTCCGGGCTCTACTCTCCTTTCATCCTGATTGACCATGATCTTGTTCCCTGCCACCACATGCTCAGCACACACTGTCCAGAACCTAGAAGAAGTGAGGCAGGCTGGTCGGGCCGTTTGCCGTGTCGTTGATCAATAGATCTGTTGTTGAGGGCGGCCCGGCCGGCCCACTACCCAGCCAGCACCTCCACACAAGCACTGGTCGGGTCACCTGTTGCTGCTACACAATGTCTAGCCAGACGCGGTACCGCTCCTCTACAGTACCTCGCTCTACACTCTAATACTGCACAGAAATCACACTTGGCAGCTAGCTGCCCTCTATAGTATCTGGTGTGAGGTAAGAACTCTTATCTACGGTCTACAGCAGCTCTAGACGCATAGAACAATGTGTTCTAGAACAGTTGTTTGGGACTGCTAGACCCATTTCTCTCAGCCCTGGAAAGTCACATGTTGTCTGGTGTGCACCTCGTGGTGCTGGTGTACACAGGTTGCTTGGTGACCGCCGGCCAGGTCGGACGTTCCTGAGTCTCTCCGCTCCTGGCTAGTGTTTACGTTGGGTGATTGCTTGTTTGCCCTGCTGGTGGTGGTTTGCCACTGATAGGGTGACGTTTGACTTAGCCATGGGACGTCTCGCCCTCCAATGAAGAGGACGTTGTCGGCTGGTCTTGCGTTTACTGTGCCGGTGGACCATCCATTGGTTGGTGTCGCCCTGTTGGACGTGCTGCATGTGCAGCTGTCGGGCCTGGTGGGCATCCAGCTTTCAGGGCCACCGTGCTGTGGTCAAGTTCCGCCTCCAGGCTGCCTTTCAGGCGTTTCTCGAGCGGTGTGAGGGCGTGTTTACCCTCTCCCTGATACTGCTGGTTCTGTTAAAGTGGTGAATCTTAGTGTCACCTTGACGTCTGTGGCGGTGCATGGTGTCCCCTTCGAATTTCAGGGCGACTTCTTGACCTCCTGTTTTGAACGATTTGGGACAGTGTTAAGTGTTCGTTGGAACAAGGTCGTTGCCGGGCACTGTGTTGGTATGCTTGACGGCTCCCGCACCCTGACGATGTCACTGAGGTGTAGTGTACCGTCGTCGATGTCCGTGTTGGGTTACACGCTCCGCTGCCAGTACCGGGGTCACCGCGCACCTGTTATCGGTGTGGTCACGAGGGTCATCTGGCTGCGGCGACGTGGGAGCAACTGGTCGGGTGCATGTTTTTCGTGCGGAGGATTTTCCGCCCCTGTTGCGTTCGGACGGTTCTGAGGATGGAGTGGGTGCTGTGCCTGAGGCGCCTACTTGATACCTGCTTGATGGGGTTCTGGGAGTTCTTCTACTCCCCAAGCCCGGCCCGAGGCCAGGCTCGAATTGTGAGAGCTTGGTCTACCAGGTTGTTGCTTGGAGCGGCCCGCAGGGCCACATACCCACCACAGCCCAGCTGATCCGGAACTTCTCTTAGAAAACAGTTCATAGACGCTGGGAGGACGTTGAACAACCGCGGACCTCTGATGTTTATACAGTGCTCTCTGATTGTGCCTATGGCACTTCTGCCCTTCACTGGATCAATCTTGCATTTTCTTCCATATCGTTCAATCCAGTACGTGTTATTTTACTGTGCAGATTTGGGACCTGGCCCTCCAGTATTTTCCATGTGTATATTATTTGGTATCTCTCTCGTCTCCTTTCTAGAGAGTACATTGGAGAGCTTTGAGACGATCCCATAATTTAGGTGTTTTATCTCGTCTATGCATGCCGTATATGTTCTCTGTATTCCCTCTATTTCAGCAATCTCTCCTGCTCTGAAGGGGGAAGTGAGTACTGAGCAGTACTCGAGACGGGACAACACAAGTGACTTGAAGAGTACAACCATTGTGATGGATCCCTGGATTTGAAAGTTCTCGTAATCCATCAGATCATTTTTCTGGCTGACGCAATATTTGCTTGGTTATGCTCCCTAATCGTCAGATCGTCTGACATCATTATTCCCAAATCCTTTACATGCTGTTTTTCTACTATGGGAAGATTCGATTGTGTTTGTACCCTGTATTATGTTTCAGATCCTCATTTTTGCCGTACCTGAGTACCTGAAATTTATCACTGTTAAACATCATGTTATTTTCTGCTGCCCAATCGAAAACTTTGTTGACATCTGCTTGTAGTTTTTCAATGTCTTCAGCAGAGGTAATTGTCATGCTGATTTTTGTGTCATCTGCAAAGGACGACACGAAGCTGTGACGTGTATTTTTCTCTATATCAGATATGAGAATAAGGAACAGTAGCGGTGCAAGGACTGTACCTTGAGGTACAGAGCTTTTAACATCGCTTGGACTCGACTTTATCTGATTGACTGTTACTCTTTGTGTTCTGTTCAACAGGGAATTGAGTATCCAGCGTCCTACTTTTCCAGTTATTGCCATTGACCTCATTTTGTGAGCTATCACCCCATGGTCACATTTGTCCAACGCCTTTGCAAAGTCTGTGTATACAATATCTGCATTTTGCTTTTCTTCTAGGGCTTCTGTGATTTTGTCATAGTGTTAAGTAACTGTGACAGGCAGGATCTTCCCGCTCTAAATCCATGTTGTCCTGGGTTGTGCAATTCATTGTTTTCATAAAACTAGAAATTTGATTCCTAATCACTCTTTCAAACACTCTTATTATGTGTGATGTAGTGCAACTGGCCTATAATTTTTTGCCAAGGCTTTACTCCCCCCTTGTGCAACGGAGCTATATCTGCAGATTTAAGTGCTGCTGGTATCTCCCCTGTATCCAGGGTCTTTCTCCGTATTACGCTGAGTGATCTCGCTACTGGTAATTTACATTTCTTTATGAATATTGAATTCCATGAGTCCGGCCCAGGAGCTGAGTGCATAGGCATATTGTCAATTTCTCTTTCAAAGTCTTCCGAGTTTGTGGTAATATCCGTTTATTATCTGCAGCTTGAATGTCATTCATAAAGAAGCTGTCTGGGTCATCAACTTTCATGTTGTTTATGGTGTGCTAAACATAGCCTTATACTGGCTTCTTAGAATTTCACTAATCTTTTTGTCATCCTCTGTGTGTCATACCTTCATTTGTAATTAACGGTCCAATGCTGGTCGAGGTTTTGGATTTTGATTTTGCGTATGTGAAAAAATATTTTGGATTTTCCTTATCTCTTGTATAGCTTTCTGTTCCAATTCCATTTCCTCAGACTCATATAATCGCTTCAACGTTTGTTCCATTTCTTCGATCTCCCTGCTTAGGCTTATTTTCCTTGCTTGTGATAGTTGTGTCTGCCGAAGCATTTCCGTTATTTTTTCCTTCTGTACAGTCGTCTGCGTTCTCTTTCTAGAGTGGTCCTCTTTCTGCCCCTCCTCACCGGCACGTGCTTCAAGCAGACCTTGTAAGCTTCAGCTGTCAGTTGAGCTATTCCCTGTGTGGGAGTTTTGTCGCTTAAGACCGTCTCCCATTGAATGGTTGCAAGGTCTTCATTTATTTTTCCCCAGTCGATCCTCTTATTGTTGAAATTGAATTGATTGAACATTCCTTCTCGCTTGTTGGTTCTCTTAGATCTACTACCGTTATTTATGCTAGTTCGCACTTCAATGAGCTTATGGTCTGAGTATGAAGTATCTGAGATTGTAATGTCTCTTAAAGTTCATCATTGTATGTGAATAACAAGTCTAGTGTGTTTTCGTTCCTAGTTGGTTCTGTAATCTGTTGATTGAGCGAGAATTTGTCACAGAATCAAAAGTTCTCTGACCTGTGGTTGGTTATTTCCCGGGTCATTCCCTGCTATGATATTTGTGTTTACCATTCTCCATCTTAGGCTCGGTAAATTGAAATCTCCGAGGAAGATAATATTTGGAGCTGGGTTTGCTAGGTTATGAAGTATGTCCTCTATTTTGTGCATCTGTTCTGTGAATTCCTCAACCGTTGTATCTGGCGGTTTATATATTATCTATCACATCTATATAAATTATAATTTGGAATCCAGATTTCACCATCCATGTAATCTTTTATATGAGTTTCTGTGACTGCCCCAAATATTGAGTTTGACTCTAATAGGAGGCCATTTATGAACTTAACTTTATTTCTTGACTTTGGCTTTAAACCTTGAATGTTGCAAATATGAATAATTGTCCATATTGTGTGTCACTTCTGGAGGTTTTGGTAGTTCTCCCTCCTCTCTACCCTGACCCAGGGTGTGTTGTTGTGGCAATGGTTTGTCCAGTTTTGGAAGTGATACTGGGAGTGTGGTAGTCTCTGTGTAGTTGGGGGGTGTAGTATGTGTGGGTTTGATGACGAACCGGAGTCCAGTCTTGGGCATTTCCCCTCTCTATCTGTACTCCTGCCACGTTTCTGCCTGTCAGTTTCTCCCTCTGTTTCTGTCTGCCTCTAAAAAAATTTCAGGGCTATTATATTGGACTTCCTCTCTTACATAGCGCTGTGTACCTCTGACGTGGAAATCAGGGCAATGAAGATCGTAGCATTTCCTCTCATTAACTGAGAGTTTGCATAGCTTAGGGTGAAATATCTACATTCTGTATCAAAACGACATCTGCCTTTCCCTAACCAGTTTCGACATTTCCGTGGGTGCATGCATGTTTGTACCCGTGCCCGACTTTGCTACCTCTACGTTTTTGTTCCAACTTTCTCATTTCTGCATTCATTCTCGTATTGCCCTTATCTTTCTCCTTGTTGTTTTCGTCTTTCTCATTTGTGTTCTCATTCGTCTCATTGTTTCCCTCCTTATTCATATCACCATTTTGCTCTACAATTCTGCCTTCATTTTTTGTACCTCGACTTATGTCCTTCTACATTGCCACTTGACTCTCTCTAACTTCTCAGTCCCTGGTTGTGCTCAGAGTTCGTTGTTGTCTTTAATACTCTGCATATATTTCTGGCAGTTTTTGTGTGAATTGTAGCCTGTGTACTTCAGAA
>WNGS01166218.1:0-17900 GCA_020271785.1 Procambarus virginalis | reverse complement strand
GCAGTGCCCAGCACTAGAGGTGCCAGGCAGTGCCAGCACTAGAGGTGCCAGGCAGTGCCAGCACTAGAGGTGCCAGGCAGTGCCAGCACTAGAGGTGCCAGGCAGTGCCAGCCAGCACTAGAGGTGCCAGGCAGTGCCAGCCAGCACTAGAGGTGCCGGGCAGTGCCAGCACTAGAGGTGCCAGGCAGTGCCAGCCAGCACTAGAGGTGCCAGGCAGTGCCAGCCAGCACTAGAGGTGCCGGGCAGTGCCAGCACTAGAGGTGCCGGCAGTGCCAGCACTAGAGGTGCCGGGCAGTGCCAGCACTAGAGGTGCCGGGCAGTGCCAGCACTAGAGGTGCCGGACAGTGCCAGCACTAGAGGTGCCAGGCAGTGCCAGCACTAGAGGTGCCAGGCAGTGCCAGCACTAGAGGTGCCGGGCAGTGCCAGCACTAGAGGTGCCAGGCAGTGCCAGCACTAGAGGTGCGGGCAGTGCCAGCACTAGAGGTGCCAGGCAGTGCCAGCACTAGAGGTGCCGGACAGTGCCAGCACTAGAGGTGCCGGGCAGTGCCAGCACTAGAGGTGCCAGGCAGTGCCAGCACTAGAGGTGCCAGGCAGTGCCAGCACTAGAGGTGCCGGACAGTGCCAGCACTAGAGGTGCCGGGCAGTGCCAGCACTAGAGGTGCCGGACAGTGCCAGCACTAGAGTTGCCGGACAGTGCCAGCACTAGAGGTGCCAGGCAGTGCCAGCACTAGAGGTGCCGGGCAGTGCCAGCACTAGAGGTGCCGGGCAGTGCCAGCACTAGAAGTGCCGGGCAGTGCCAGCACTAGAGGTGCCGGGCAGTGCCAGCACTAGAGGTGCCGGGCAGTGCCAGCACTAGAGGTGCCGGGCAGTGCCAGCACTAGAGGTGCCGGGCAGTGCCAGCACTAGAGGTGCCAGGCAGTGCCAGCACTAGAGGTGCCAGGCAGTGCCAGCACTAGAGGTGCCAGCACTAGAGGTGCCAGGCAGTGCCAGCACTAGAGGTGCCAGGCAGTGCCAGCACTAGAGGTGCCGGGCAGTGCCAGCACTAGAGGTGCCAGGCAGTGCCAGCACTAGAGGTGCCAGGCAGTGCCAGCACTAGAGGTGCCAGGCAGTGCCAGCACTTGAGGTGCCAGGCAGTGCCAGCACTAGAGGTGCCAGGCAGTGCCAGCACTAGAGGTGCCAGGCAGTGCCAGCACTAGAGGTGCCAGGCAGTGCCAGCACTAGAGGTGCCAGGCAGTGCCAGCACTAGAGGTGCCAGGCAGTGCCAGCACTAGAGGTGCCGGGCAGTGCCAGCACTAGAGGTGCCGGACAGTGCCAGCACTAGAGGTGCCAGGCAGTGCCAGCACTAGAGGTGCCGGACAGTGCCAGCACTAGAGGTGCCAGGCAGTGCCAGCACTAGAGGTGCCGGACAGTGCCAGCACTAGAGGTGCCAGGCAGTGCCAGCACTAGAGGTGCCGGACAGTGCCAGCACTAGAGGTGCCGGACAGTGCCAGCACTAGAGGTGCCAGGCAGTGCCAGCACTAGAGGTGCCGGCAGTGCCAGCACTAGAGGTGCCGGACAGTGCCAGCACTAGAGGTGCCAGGCAGTGCCAGCACTAGAGGTGCCGGACAGTGCCAGCACTAGAGGTGCCAGGCAGTGCCAGCACTAGAGGTGCCGGACAGTGCCAGCACTAGAGGTGCCAGGCAGTGCCAGCACTAGAGGTGCCAGGCAGTGCCAGCACTAGAGGTGCCAGGCAGTGCCAGCACTAGAGGTGCCGGGCAGTGCCAGCACTAGAGGTGCCGGACAGTGCCAGCACTAGAGGTGACATGCAGTGCCAGCACTAGAGGTGCCGGCAGTGCCAGCACTAGAGGTGCCAGGCAGTGCCAGCACTAGAGGTCCTCGATGATGCCCGCGCCCTTTAAACTCACGATCAATGTCCAACTCCAACGTCCTCCGGCGGCCCGCCCCCCTTGCTCCCCTCTGCCGTCTGCCACGCCCCTCTGCCGTCTGTCACGCCCCTGTGCCGTCTACCACGCCCCTCTGCCACGCCCCTGTGCCGTCTGCCACGCCCCTGTGCCGTCTGCCACGCCCCTGTGCCGTCTGCCACGCCCCTGTGCCGTCTGCCACGCCCCTGTGCCGTCTGCCACGCCCCTGTGCCGTCTGCCACGCCCCTGTGCCGTCTGCCACGCCCCTCTGCCGTCTGCCACGCCCCTCTGCTGTCTGCCATGCCCCTCTGCCGTCTGCAACGACCCCTATGCCGTCTGCCACGCCCCTGTGCCGTCTGCCACGCCCCTGTGCCGTCTACCACGCCCCTCTGCCACGCCCCTGTGCCGTCTGCCACGCCCCTGTGCCGTCTGCCACGCCCCTGTGCCGTCTGCCACGCCCCTGTGCCGTCTGCCACGCCCCTGTGCCGTCTGCCACGCCCCTGTGCCGTCTGCCACGCCCCTGTGCCGTCTGCCACGCCCCTGTGCCGTCTGCCACGCCCCTCTGCTGTCTGCCATGCCCCTCTGCCGTCTGCAACGACCCCTATGCCGTCTGCCACGCCCCTGTGCCGTCTGCCACGCCCCTGTGCCGCCTGCCACGCCCCTCTGCCGTCTGCCACGCCCCTCTGCCGGGGTGTTGCAGACGTTATTTGCCACTTTGGCTGGACCAAGTTGTTACCAGTGTGCCGTCTGCCGCTCCTCCACAAGGTGGAGCCCTGAGCGGCAGCACTCGCTGCCGCTCAGGGCTTCACGAAAGGTCAACATACTGGAACAGAAGACACGGCAGCAAGTGCAGAATAGAACCAGTGAAGAGTAGAGGTGCCATAGGCACAGAGAACACCGTCTGAAGATCAGAGTTGTACACTTGTTCAACACCCCCCAGCAACCATTACACATATTGCTGGGACACAGGTGGACTTCTTCAAGTAATTAGATAAGTTCTTGCAAGAAGTGGCGGACACGGGCTGTAGCGGATATGTGGGCCTGCGGGCCGCTCCAAGCAACAGCCTGCTGGACCAAGTTATTACAAGGTGAGCCTGGCCCCAGACCGGCCTGGTAAACTTCAGTAGGATGTTCACTACTCCACACATCACCGAACATCAACCTCCTCCCCCCACCCTCCTTTTTTTTATTTGAAATATAAATAAAGCGTCGCCGATCATGGCCGAGACATTGTCCAACACCCAGCACCTGAGGCCCCTCCCGCCCTCAACTCTCACCAGCACTCCTCCTCCGGGGAGCCGGTCGGCCGAGCGGACAGTACGCTGGACTTGTGATCCTGTGGTCCCGGGTTTGATCCCGGGCGCCCGCGAGAAACAATGGGCAGAGTTTCTTTCACCCTATGCCCCTGTTACCTAGCAGTAAAATAGGTACCTGGGTGTTAGTCAGCTGTCACGGGCTGCTTCCTGGGGGTGGAGGCCTTGGTCGAGGACCGGGCCGCGGGGACACTAAAAAGCCCCGAAATCATCTCAAGAAAACCTCAAGATAACCTATACGTCCAGGTCCCTCCTCCAGGTACACGTCCAGGTCCCTCCTCCAGGGTACACGTCCAGGAGAAGCCTCGAGGAATAGTGTGGAGTTTCTGCTCCACACTATTCCCTGCAACTGACAGCCCTCACCCTATCCACCTCCTCCCTCACCACCCCTGCCTCACCACCCCTGCCTCACCACCCCTGCCTCACCACCCCTGCCTCACCACCCCTGCCTCACCACCCCTGCCTCACCACCCCTGCCTCACCACCCCTGCCTCACCCCCCCTGCCTCACCACCCCTGCCTCACTGCCTCTTCCTTACCCACCTCCTCCTCCTCCCCCCCCCCTGCCTCTCACAACTGCTGGAGCACTATAATGTGACCTTAGATGTCTTCGAAGACAAGCAAAACGTCGATTTAATAGATTTCACGGAGGCTAGCGGCGAGTGTGACCATGGTGTTAGTGCTCACAAGATGCTCACAAAAGGAATTACTGGTAAAGTACGATGAAGGATCATTAGCTTCTTAAGGAACATGACCCAAGGTGCAAGAGTCACTAGAGTAAAACTCGGATCATCCACCGTGGAAGGTTCAGTGGCCCACGGTACTGTGCTTGTTCCGCTGCATGTTATCGTCCCCATGTCAGACACAGACAAGGATACCGCATCATCGTGTGAAGATAACGATAAGAGTTGTATGAGAGTAGATAACACAGATGACGCAGCAAACCTCTAACCTCAGGTAAATCAGGTCTTCCAAAAGGCCACAATAACAATGAAAATATCAACACCATAACCTTATATAAAACACAGACAAATCACACTATAGACAGACAGATTTAAAGAACACAGTAATGCAGCCGTCACAACTGCAAGAAAAATGACAAGTTGTATAACAAGAACCTTTCACACTAGAGATGCTATACCAATGATGATACTTTTCAAGATGCTAGTGATCTCTAGAGCGGACTATTGTTGCACACATTAACACATTGAAAGCTGGAGAACCTGTTGACCTGGAGAGCGTGCAAGGATCTTGAACTGCCCGAATCCAGTTCAATAAACCATCAAAATTATTGATGGTATGAGAGACGAGGAAGATATTAGGATAATAGGATGATGTGGAAGATATTAGAGGGGCTGGTCCCAAACCTGCACACAGAAATAACATCACATGAGACCAGGAGGCTCGGCAGGATGTGCAGGCAGAATACCCCCGTTGAAGAGCAGAGGTGCAACTGGTACTCTGAGAGAGAACTGTCAACATCAGAGGCCCGAGACTGTTCAACACGCTTCCGCTACACATAAGGGGCATAACTGGCCGACCCCTCACAGTGTTCAAGAGAGAACTCGATAAGCACCTCCAAAGGATACCTGATCAACCAGGCTGTGACTCATACGTCAGGCTGCGACCAGCGGCGTCTAACAGCCTGGTTGACCAGACCAGCAACCAACACTGCCCCCCCCTAGGGTCGCCAAGACATTGATACCTGGAACCAGCAACAGGTAGACCGCCCCCCCTACCCCCTACCCCCTCTTCAACTCATCCCTCACCTCCCCCCCCTTGCCCCATGTTCCCCCTCCCCCCCCCGTCCCTCACCGTCTTCCAGGTATGGGTCAGTAGGCCTACCACACGCTGGAGCAGGGAGGGCCACACTGAGGCAGGGAGGGCCACGCTGGGGCAGGGAGGGCCACACTGGGGCAGGAAGGGCCACACTGGGGCAGGGAGGGCCACACTGGGGCAGGGAGGGCCACGCTGGGGCAGGGAGGGCCACACTGGGGCAGGGAGGGCCACACTGGGGCAGGGAGGGCCACACTGGGGCAGGAAGGGCCACACTGGGGCAGGGAGGGCCACACTGGGGCAGGGAGGGCCACACTGGGGCAGGGAGGGCCACACTGGGGCAGGGAGGGCCACACTGGGGCAGGGAGGGCCACACTGGGGCAGGGAGGGCCACACTGGGGCAGGGAGGGCCACACTGGGGCAGGGAGGGCCACACTGGGGCAGGGAGGGCCACACTGGGGCAGGGAGGGCCACACTGGGGCAGGAAGGGCCACACTGGGGCAGGGAGGGCCACACTGGGGCAGGGAGGGCCACACTGGGGCAGGGAGGGCCACACTGGGGCAGGGAGGGCCACACTGGGGCAGGGAGGGCCACACTGGGGCAGAGAGGGCCACACTGGGGCAGGGAGGGCCACGCTGGGGCAGGGAGGGCCACGCTGGGGCAGGGAGGGCCACACTGGGGCAGGGAGGGCCACACTGGGGCAGGGAGGGCCACGCTGGGGCAGGAAGGGCCACACTGGGGCAGGGAGGGCCACACTGGGGCAGGGAGGGCCACGCTGGGGCAGGGAGGGCCACACTGGGGCAGGGAGGGCCACACTGGGGCAGGGAGGGCCACACTGGGGCAGGAAGGGCCACACTGGGGCAGGGAGGGCCACACTGGGGCAGGGAGGGCCACGCTGGGGCAGGGAGGGCCACGCTGGGCAGGGAGGGCCACACTGGGGCAGGGAGGGCCACACTGGGGCAGGGAGGGCCACACTGGGGCAGGGAGGGCCACGCTGGGGCAGGGAGGGCCACGCTGGGGCAGGGAGGGCCACGCTGGGGCAGGGAGGGCCACGCTGGGGCAGGGAGGGCCACGCTGGGGCAGGGAGGGCCACTCACTACACGCTAATCACACTTTCCGGCTCTACTCCCCTTTCATCCTGATTGACCAATGATCTTGTTCCCTGCCACCACCATGCTCCACACCTGTCCAGAACCTAGAAGAAGTGAGGCAGGCTGGTCGGGCCGTTTGCCGTGGTCGTTGATCAATAGATCTGTTGTTGAGGGCGGCCCGGCCGGCCCCACTACCCAAGCCAGCACCTCCACACAAGCACTGGTCGGGTCACCTGTTGCTGCTACACAATGTCTAGCCAGACGCGGTACCGCTCCTCTACAGTACCTCGCTCTACACTCTAATACTGCACAGAAATCACACTTGGCAGCTAGCTGCCCTCTATAGTATCTGGTGTGAGGTAAGAACTCTTATCTACGGTCTACAGCAGCTCTAGACGCATAGAACAATGTGTTCTAGAACAGTTGTTTGGGACTGCTAGACCCATTTCTCTCAGCCCTGGAAAGTCACATGTTGTCTGGTGTGCACCTCGTGGTGCTGGTGTACACAGGTTGCTTGGTGACCGCCGGCCAGGTCGGACGTTCCTGAGGTCTCTCCGCTCCTGGCTAGTGTTTACGTTGGGTGATTGCTTGTTTGCCCTGCTGGTGGTGGTTTGCCACTGATAGGGTGACGTTTGACTTAGCCATGGGGACGTCTCGCCCTCCAATGAAGAGGACGTTGTCGGCTGGTCTTGCGTTTACTGTGCCGGTGGACCATCCATTGGTTGGTGTCGCCCTGTTGGACGTGCTGCATGTGCAGCTGTCGGGCCTGGTGGGCATCCAGCTGCTTCAGGGCCACCGTGCTGTGGTCAAGTTCCGCCTCCAGGCTGCCTTTCAGGCGTTTCTCGAGCGGTGTGAGGGGCGTGTTTACCCTCTCCCTGATACTGCTGGTTCTGTTAAAGTGGTGAATCTTAGTGTCACCTTGACGTCTGTGGCGGTGCATGGTGTCCCCTTCGAATTTCAGGGCGACTTCTTGACCTCCTGTTTTGAACGATTTGGGACAGTGTTAAGTGTTCGTTGGAACAAGGTCGTTGCCGGGCACTGTGTTGGTATGCTTGACGGCTCCCGCACCCTGACGATGTCACTGAGGTGTAGTGTACCGTCGTCGATGTCCGTGTTGGGTTACACGCTCCGCTGCCAGTACCGGGGTCAACAGCGCACCTGTTATCGGTGTGGTCACGAGGGTCATCTGGCTGCGGCGACGTGGGAGCAACTGGTCGGGTGCATGTTTTTCGTGCGGAGGATTTTCCGCCCCTGTTGCGTTCGGACGGTTCTGAGGATGGAGTGGGTGCTGTGCCTGAGGCGCCTACTTGATACCTGCTTGATGGGGTTCTGGGAGTTCTTCTACTCCCCAAGCCCGGCCCGAGGCCAGGCTCGAATTGTGAGAGCTTGGTCTACCAGGCTGTTGCTTGGAGCGGCCCGCAGGGCCACATACCCACCACAGCCCGGCTGATCCGGAACTTCTCTTAGAAAACAGTTCATAGACGCTGGGAGGACGTTGAACAACCGCGGACCTCTGATGTTTATACAGTGCTCTCTGATTGTGCCTATGGCACTTCTGCCCTTCACTGGATCAATCTTGCATTTTCTTCCATATCGTTCAATCCAGTACGTTGTTATTTTACTGTGCAGATTTGGGACCTGGCCCTCCAGTATTTTCCATGTGTATATTATTTGGTATCTCTCTCGTCTCCTTTCTAGAGAGTACATTTGGAGAGCTTTGAGACGATCCCAATAATTTAGGTGTTTTATCTCGTCTATGCGTGCCGTATATGTTCTCTGTATTCCCTCTATTTCAGCAATCTCTCCTGCTCTGAAGGGGAAGTGAGTACTGAGCAGTACTCGAGACGGGACAACACAAGTGACTTGAAGAGTACAACCATTGTGATGGGATCCCTGGATTTGAAAGTTCTCGTAATCCATCCGATCATTTTTCTGGCTGACGCAATATTTGCTTGGTTATGCTCCCTAAACGTTAGATCGTCTGACATCATTATTCCCAAATCCTTGACATGCTGTTTTTCTACTATGGGAAGATTCGATTGTGTTTTGTACCCTGTATTATGTTTCAGATCCTCATTTTTGCCGTACCTGAGTACCTGAAATTTATCACTGTTAAACATCATGTTATTTTCTGCTGCCCAATCGAAAACTTTGTTGACATCTGCTTGTAGTTTTTCAATGTCTTCAGCAGAGGTAATTTTCATGCTGATTTTTGTGTCATCTGCAAAGGACGACACGAAGCTGTGACGTGTATTTTTGTCTATATCAGATATGAGAATAAGGAACAGTAGCGGTGCAAGGACTGTACCTTGAGGTACAGAGCTTTTAACATCGCTTGGACTCGATTTTATCTGATTGACTGTTACTCTTTGTGTTCTGTTCGACAGGAAATTGAGTATCCAGCGTCCTACTTTTCCAGTTATTCCCATTGACCTCATTTTGTGAGCTATCACCCCATGGTCACATTTGTCGAACGCCTTTGCAAAGTCTGTGTATACAACATCTGCATTTTGCTTTTCTTCTAGGGCTTCTGTGATTTTGTCATAGTGGTTGAGTAACTGTGACAGACAGGATCTTCCCGCTCTAAATCCATGTTGTCCTGGGTTGTGCAATTCATTGTTTTCCATAAAACTAGAAATTTGATTCCTAATCACTCTTTCAAACACTTTTATTATGTGTGATGTTAGTGCAACTGGCCTATAATTTTTTGCCAAGGCTTTACTCCCCCCTTGTGCAACGGAGCTATATCTGCAGATTTAAGTGCTGCTGGTATCTCCCCTGTATCCAGGCTCTTTCTCCATATTACGCTGAGTGCTCTCGCTACTGGTACTTTACATTTCTTTATGAATATTGAATTCCATGAGTCAGGCCCAGGAGCTGAGTGCATAGGCATATTGTCAATTTCTCTTTCAAAGTCTTCCGAGTTTGTGGTAATATCCGTTATATTATCTGCAGCTTGAATGTCATTCATAAAGAAGCTGTCTGGGTCATCAACTTTCATGTTGTTTATTGGTGTGCTAAACATAGCCTCATACTGGCTTCTTAGAATTTCACTAATCTCTTTGTCGTCCTCTGTGTACGTACCTTCATTTGTAATTAACGGTCCAATACTGGTCGAGGTTTTGGATTTTGATTTTGCGTATGTGAAAAAATATTTCGGATTTTCCTTATCTCTTGTATAGCTTTCTGTTCCAATTCCATTTCCTCAGACTCATATGATCGCTTCAACGTTTGTTCGATTTCTTCGATCTCCCTGCTTAGGCTTATTTTCCTTGCTTGTGATAGTTGTGTCTGCCGAAGCATTTCCGTTATTTTTTTCCTTCTCCTGTACAGTCGTCTGCGTTCTCTTTCTAGAGTGGTCCTCTTTCTGCCCCTCCTCACCGGCACGTGCTTCAAGCAGACCTTGTAAGCTTCAGCTGTCAGTTGAGCTATTCCCTGTGTGGGAGTTTTGTCGCTTAAGACCGTCTCCCATTGAATGGTTGCAAGGTCTACATTTATTTTTCCCCAGTCGATCCTCTTATTGTTGAAATTGAATTGATTGAATATTCCTTCTCGCTTGTTGGGTCTCTTAGATCTACTACCGTTATTTATGCTAGTTCGCACTTCAATGAGCTTATGGTCTGAGTATGAAGTATCTGAGATTGTATGTCTCTGATTAGTTCATCATTGTTTGTGAATAACAAGTCTAGTGTGTTTTCGTTCCTAGTTGGTTCTGTAATCTGTTGATTGAGCGAGAATTTGTCACAGAATCTCAAAAGTTCTCTGACCTGTGGTTGGTTATTTCCCGGGTCATTCCCTGCTATGATATTTGTGTTTGCCATTCTCCATCTTAGGCTCGGTAAATTGAAATCTCCGAGGAAGATAATATCTGGAGCTGGGTTTGCTAGGTTATGAAGTATGTCCTCTATTTTGTGCATCTGCTCTGTGAATTCCTCAACCGTTGTATCTGGCGGTTTATATATTATCTATCACATCTATATAAATTATAATTTGGAATCCAGATTTCACCATCCATGTAATCTTTTATATGAGTTTCTGTGACTGCCCCAAATATTGAGTTTGACTCTAATAGGAGGCCATTTATGAACTTAACTTTATTTCTTGACTTTGGCTTTAAACCTTGAATGTTTGCAAATATGAATGATTGTCCATATTGTGTGTCACTTCTGGAAGGTTTTGGTAGTTCTCCCTCCTCTCTACCCTGGCCCAGGGTGTGTTGTTGTGGCAATGGTTTGTCCAGTTTTGGAAGTGATACTGGGGAGTGTGGTAGTCTCTGTGTAGTTGGGGGGTGTAGTATGTGTGGGTTTGATGACAAACCGGAGTCCAGTCTTGGGCATTTCCCCCTCTTTATCTGTACTCCTGCCACGTTTCTGCCTGTCAGTTTCTCCCTCTGTTTCTGTCTGCCTCTAAAAAAATTTCAGGGCTATTATATTGGACTTCCTCTCTTACATAGCGCTGTGTACCTCTGACGTGGAAATCAGGGCAATGAAGATCGTAGCATTTCCTCTCATTAACTGAGAGTTTGCATAGCTTAGGGTGAAAATATCTACATTCTGTATCAAAACGACATCTGCCTTTCCCTAACCAGTTTCGACATTTCCGTGGGTGCATGCATGTTTGTACCCGTGCCCGACTTTGCTACCTCTACGTTTTTTGTTCCAACTTTCTCATTTCTGCATTCATTCTCGGTATTGCCCTTATCTTTCTCCTTGTTGTTTTCGTCTTTCTCATTTGTGTTCTCATTCGTCTCATTGTTTCCCTCCTTATTCATATCACCAGTTTGGTCAACAATTCTGCCTTCATTTTTGTGTACCTCGACATTATGTCCTTCTACATTGCCACTTTGACTCTCTAACTTCTCAGTCCCTGGGTTGTGCTCAGAGTTCGTTGCTGTCTTTATATACTCTGCATATATTTCTGGTAGTTTTTGTGTGAATTGTAGCCTGTGTACTTCAGGAATGTTATTCATTAGTTTGGTAATGTTTTCCCACATCTGTCTGTCACTTTGACAGATCCAGTTGTTACCTTCCCGGTTTGCATATTGTGTAGGTAATCCTGTACAACTCAGGTGAAATCTTATGTTACAAATGTTACATACAATGCCTACAACAGTCTTCCGAAGTGACTTAAGGCAGCCTCCACACACCTCCATGTTAGGTTCGTGGTGTTATAATATTATATGCATATATTTATAATATTATATGTATGTATATATATAATGTGTATACAGTATATTTATAATATTACATATGTTTATTTGGTCAAGTTTATGTGGGGGTACTTATCGCCTTGTGGAGAAGTATGGGTCCCCTTGAGGACCGTACAGTTGACCGTTGTTTGTCCCAGGTCGGGGGCAGGATGCCACCGGTTGCCACTTACTTGATTTATACACTGATTATTTGCCTGTAATACCCTAAGGGAATTTCTGCTTTCTTCCGGCTTGCAATGTTATTCACTTACTCTATTACTAGTTCCTAGATCCACTTTCCTGTATTACCATATATATTACCGGTATATTATCACTGAGGGAGTATACTGTTACTGAGGGACGTCCCCTACACTATGTAGGCCTCGTGGCTGTGGTGTAAACAGCCAGGTGTGATGGCTCCTCCACAACTTTACATTTATACTTTTTCTATGTACAATTCTCTAACACTATCCACTAATTTATATGTTGTGTTACACGATCCACTTCACTGTTCAACGTATCACTGCTCGCTATATTTGATATATATCGTTTATGCCTGTACACACGAGCCTGGTGGCACTGTTCACCACCTGGTCACACGTTTATTTTGTATTTAACTCAAAGAAATTGTTAATTTCTGTATCCAACTTTCCTACGGGGTCACTATGCACTTGGTGATCACTGTGGGCCGTAATCCATGGTTGTAATCCTAAAAGCCTGATTGCCTGTCTGCTGCTCCGCCTGTTGAGGCGAGTTCTACGGCCTGTCTGACACGTCAGGTGACTGCTGTGGCCCCTGGGGTTGTTGAGCCAGTGTGAGTGTGGGTGTTGGGCCGTCGCCTGCGCTGCGTATAGTGACGGGTGTCCCGGTGGAAGTCCATGTCCCGCCCCCGCCTGTGGATGTGCTACCGGCTCCCGGGGAGGCGGGTTTTGCTGTTTTGGAGTGGGTGCTTCGGCAGGGGGAGGTGCCTGCCGTGCCTGTGTGTGTTGACGACTGTAGTTCTGCTCTTTCCATCCCTTTGCAGAAGCGTGCGCGTCGGTGTTCTAAGGCTGTTTCTGTGGATGATGTGGACAGTGTGGGTGATGTGGCCTCTGTGGACTCTTCGGACGGTGCGGGTGTGGCCTGTGTGGATGTGAAGATGGTGGCTGTGCCTGCGGCGGGGCCTGCTGGGCGTGGTGTGGTGCGGCCTGTCTCGAAGCGTTCGCGACGGGCTCGGAGTGTGTCTCCCCTTCGTGGTGTGCCTTGGGAGATGGTTGGGGAGTGTGGTGATCTGGCGCCCCCCGCCAAGGATAATGGTGCTGTGAGGGGCTCCGAAGTTGCTGCCTGTGCCCCCCTCCTGCGTCACCTGCTGTTGGATCTCCGCAGTGGGGGGTTGTCCCTGATGATCGGGACCTCGTCGTGATGTTGCGGAAAGATGTGCGCCGGGGGGCCTCGGCTCCTGTGCCCTGTGCAGGGGTCGATGCCGCGCCTGCATCCCCTGCGGTTCCCCCTCCTTCATTGCCCCGGTCTGGGGGTCGCCTAGTCCCGACTGCTAGGGTCGTGCCCCGTGGGGGTCCGGTGCTGGGCCCTTATCGGGATGCCCGGGTGCTTCCGGTCCCATGGTGCTCGTCCACTGTCTGGGTGTCGTGAAGGAGTTTGTGTATAGGGTGCCGGAGAAGATGTCTCAGCCGAGGCCACCGCCTGGTGGCCAGGTGGCCGATGACACGTGGGTGATTTGGGAAGCGTACCGCTTGCGCTTTCCGATATACGAGTTCCCGGAAAAGTATTAGTTCACGTCTGATCAGCTGCCGCCGTGACCTCGTCGCCCCGCCCTACTGTGCGGGGAGTCTCCCTCTGACGTCCCCCTCTGTTTTCGTCGCAACTCCTCTCTCTACGTCCCGTCACATCTAACACTTTCGACTTGCTTCTAACCACTTGGGCTGGACGGTAGAGCGACGGTCTCGCTTCATGCAGGTCGGCGTTCAATCCCCGACCGTCCAAGTGGTTGGGCACCATTCCTTCCCCCCGACCCATCCCAAATCCTTATCCTGACCCCCTTCCAAGTGCCATATAGTCGTAATGACTTGGTGCTTTCCCCCCTGATAGTTCCCTTCCCTTCCCTTCCTCCTTAACGTCAACGCGTCTCCCTACATTTGTCCTGGTGCAGTCATCGGGAGGGTAAACCCTTCATGCAAACTGTACCTATTCTCGAGAAGAAGAAGTTGGTGTACACACACACATATACACACACATACACTCACACACACACAACACACACACACACACACACACACACACACACCTGTACACAGACACCAAAGAGCCAGACTCACCCCCGCACACACAACACACACACACACACACACACACACACACACACACACACACACACACACACAAGGAACAGGTTATGAAATTAAGGATAGGGGCAGAAGGATTCACTACAAACGACAAGGAAGTGTGTGAGGAGTTGAATAAGAAATTCCAAGAGGTCTTCACCTTAGAGCAAGGAGAAATCCCAGAGATAAGAGAGGGAATAGCTAACCAGGAACCACTGGAAGAGTTTGAGATTACCAGCGGGGAAGTAAGGAAGTGTTTACTAGAGTTGGATGTGACAAAGGCTATAGGCCCAGATGGAATCTCCCCTTGGATACTAAAGGAAGGAGCAGAAGAACTGTGCCTCCCACTCTCCATAGTGTATAACAAATCACTGGCAACAGGAGAACTGCCAGAAATTTGGAAAACAGCTAACGTAGTCCCGATATACAAGAAAGGGGATAGACAGGAGGCACTGAACTACAGGCCAGTGTCCCTAACCTGCATACCATGCAAGCTGATGGAGAAGATTGTGCGAAGAAAGCTAGTGGAGCACCTGGAGCGAAAGAACTTTGTAACACAGCATCAACATGGATTCAGGGATGGCAGGTCCTGCCTCACAGGGTTACTTGAATTCTACGACCAGGCAACAAAAATAAGGCAAGAAGAGAAGGGTGGGCAGACTGCATATTTTTGGATTGTCAGAAAGCCTTTGATACAGTGCCACACAAGAGACTAGTGAAAAAGCTGGAGATGCAGGCTGGAGTGAAAGGGAAGGTACTCCGTTGGATACAGGAGTACCTAAGCAACAGGAGACAACGAGTCAGTGTGAGGGGTGAGGTCTCAGATTGGCGAGACGTTACGAGTGGAGTCCCGCAGGGGTCAGTCCTTGGACCTATACTGTTTCTGATATATGTAAATGATCTCCCAGAGGGTATAGAATCGTTTCTCTCAATGTTTGCCGATGATGCAAAAATTATGAGGAGGATTGAAACGGAGGACGATAGTAGGAGGCTACAGGATGACCTAGACAGACTGAGTGAATGGTCCAACAAATGGCTGTTAAAGTTCAACCCGAGTAAATGCAAAGTAATGAAACTAGGCAGTGGAAATAGGAGGCCAGACACAGGATACAGAATAGGAGGTGAAGTACTTAATGAAACGAACAGAGAGAAAGATCAAGGAGTTGATATCACACCAAACCTGTCTCCTGAAGCCCACATAAAAAGAATAACGTCTGCGGCATATGCGAGGCTGGCTAACATCAGAACAGCGTTCAGGAACCTGTGTAAGGAATCATTCAGAATCTTGTACACCACACATGTAAGACTAATCCTGGAGTATGCGGCCCAGCATGGAGCCCGTACCTTGTCAAGCACAAGACGAAGCTGGAAAAAGTCCAAAGGTATGCCACTAGACTAGTCCCAGAACTAAGAGGCATGAGTTACGAGGAAAGGCTGCGGGAAATGCACCTTACGACACTGGAAGACAGAAGAGTAAGGGGAGACATGATCACAACCTACAAAATCCTCAGAGGAATCGACCGGATAAACAAGGATAAACTATTCAACACTGGTGGGACGCGAACAAGGGACACAGGTGGAAACTGAGTACCCACATGAGCCACAGAGACGTTAGAAGGAACTTTTTCAGTGTCAGAGTAGTTAACGGATGGAATGCATTAGGCAGTGATGTGGTGGAGGCTGACTCCATACACAGTTTTAAATGTAGATATGATAGAGCCCAGTAGGCTCAGGAATCTGTACACCAGTTGATTGACAGTTGAGAGGCGGGACCAAAGAGCCAAAGCTCAACCCCCGCAAGCACAAATAGGTGAGTACAAATAGGTGAGTACCACACACACACACACACACACACACACACACACACACACACACATGCAGTGTTCCCACAGGAAACTTGTGGGATGTGTTATGAGGAATGTTCCCATTGGAACATTCCTCATAACATATTATGTTATGAGGAAAGAGAGGGAAGGAAGAGGTGGTGGTGGTGTAGCTCTACTGGTAAGAAAGGCTGGGAGATTGAGGAGATGGTTATTCAGGGCTGTGAAGGTTTCAGTGACTACATAGCAGGTACCATAACAAATGGAGGGAAAAAAATATAGTCGTAGTCATATATAATCCACACCAAATGACAGAAGACCTAGACAGGAATATGATAGAAACAACATGGCCACCATTAACATAATAGAAAGAGCAGCTTCTGTTGCTAGCAGGAATGGATCTGGACTACTAATTATGGGAGACTTCAACCATGGGAAGATAGATTGGGAGAACAGAGACCCGCATGGAGGACCAGAAACATGGAGAGCTAAGCTGCTGGACGTGGCAACAAGAAACTTTCTAAGCCAGCACGTCAAGGATCCAACAAGAATGAGAGGAGAAGATGAACCAGCAATGCTTGATTTGATATTTACCCTAAATGAGTGGGATATAAGGGAAGTTGATGGAAGCACCTTTGGAATGAGTGACCACAGTGTATTGAACTTTGAGTACCTGGTAGAGCTAGGAATTATCTCCCAAAAAAGAACTAGGAATCAAAAGGCTGGCATACCGCAAGGGAATTATGAACAGATGAGAAGTTTCCTAAGTGAAATACCTTGGGACACAGACCTCAGAGATAAGTCTGTACAGGGTATGATGGACTATGTTACCCAAAAGTGTCAGGAGGCAGTAAACAGGTTCATCCCGGCCCAAAGGGAAAAATCCGAGAAGCAACAGAAGAATCCATGGTATAATAGGGCATGTATGGAAGCGAAGAAACTGAACAAAAGGGCGTGGAGGAACTTCCGGAATAACAGAACACCAGAAAGCAGAGAGAGAGATAGAGAGAACCAGGAATGAGTACGTCAGGGTGAGAAGAGAAGCAGAGAAAAGTTTTGAAAATGATATAGCAAACAAAGCCAAGACCGAACCAAAGCTACTCCACAGTCACATCAGAAGGAAAACAACAGTGAAAGAACAGGTATTGAAACTTAGAACAGGCGAGACAGGTATACAGAGAATGACAAAGAGGTGTGTGAAGAACTCAACAAGAGGTTCCAGGAGGTCTTCACAATAGAACAAGGTGAGGTCACTGTGCTAGGAGAAAGGGAGATAAACCAGGCGGCCTTGGAAGAGTTCGAAATTACGAGAGAGGATGTCAAGAGGCACTGCTGGATCTGGATGTTAGAAAGGCTGTTTGGCCAGACGGGATCTCACCTTGGATACTGAAAGAGTGTGCAGAGGCACTTTGCTTGCCCTCTCCATAGTGTATAGTAAGTCACTGGAGACGGGAGACCTACCGGAATATGGAAGACGGCAAATGTGGTCCCAATATACAAAAAGGGCGACAGACAAGAGGCACTGAACTACAGGCCAGTGTCCTTGACTTGTATACCATGCAAGGTGATGGAGAAGATCGTGAGAAAAAACCTGGTATCACATCTGGAGAGAAGGGACTTTGTGACAAATCGCCAACATGGGTTCAGGGAGGGTAAATCTTGCCTTACAGGCTTGATAGAATTCTACGATAAGGTGACAAAGATTAAGCAAGAAAGAGAGGGCTGGGCGGACTGCATTTTCGTGGTTTGTCGGAAAGCCTTTGCCACAGTACCGCATAAGAGGCTGGTACATAAGCTGGAGAGTCAGGCCGGTGTAGCTAGTAAGGTGCTCCAGTGGATAAGGGAGTACCTAAGCAATAGGAAGCAGAGAGTTACGGTGAGGGGTGAGACCTCCGATTGGCGTGAAGTCACCAGTGGAGTCCCACAGGGCTCTGTTCTCGGTCCTATCTTGTTTCTGATATATGTAAATGATCTCCCGGAAGGTATTGATTCATTTCTCTCAATGTTTACAGACGATGCCAAAATTATGAGAAGGATTAAAACAGAAGAGGACTGTTTGAAGCTTCAAGAAGACCTAGACAAGCTGAAGGAATGGTCGAACAAATGGTTGTTAGAGTTTAACCCAACCAAATGTAATGTAATGAAGATAGGTGTAGGGAGTAGGAGGTCAGATACAAGGTATCATCTGGGAGAGAAAATTCTTCAGGAGTCAGAGAAAGAAAAAGACTTGGGGGTTGATATCACGCCAGACCTGTCTCCTGCAGCACATATCAAGAGGATAACATCAGCGGCATATGCCAGGCTGGCCATCATACGAACGGCATTCAGAAACTTGTGTAAAGAATCATTCAGAACTTTGTATACCACATATGTCAGGCCAATTCTGGAGTATGCAGCCCCAGCATGGAGTCCATATCGAGTCAAGGATAAGACTAAACTGGAAAAGGTTCAAAGGTTTGCCACCAGACTAGTACCCGAGTTGAAAGGTATG
>WNGS01166214.1:1143-16145 GCA_020271785.1 Procambarus virginalis | reverse complement strand
AAGGGGTCGACATTTCATGGTTTCCGTCATATTGATTACTCAAAATATATTTTTTCTGGTAAATATTCGAGGAATATTAGTTTAAATGCTTCTCATTCATACTGGTTAAATCAAGAGACCTGTCACAAATTGAAACTCTCGGACGACAAATATTTGGGAAACAGGATTCAAAGAAATTTGTAGAGTTATATAAGAAAGTTATTAGCCAACCCTACGGCTATTTGCTAGTAGATCTGGGTTCGAACACTCCCTCTACTATAACGTTACGCGGTAATATTGTTCACGAACCGCCCTATGAGATAGTTACCAATGGTGAGCAAGAAAGATGTACTGGAACGAGTATATAATGACCCTCATCTAGCGGTGGGCTTGGAGGGGTACAGAGGTTGTATAAGGCGCCAAATTAATTAACTCTAGTATAACTCTAGCCGATGTAAAGGACTATCTGAAAAGCTCTGACTCCTATACGTTGCATTATTTACAACCCCATAAATTCCCTCGGCGTCGGGTGTTAAGCCCTAAACCACGACTATTTCAAGCTATAGACTTGGCCGAGATGAGTTTATTGGACAAACATAATGACGGAGTGAAATATTTACTCGTATGCGTAGATATTTTCTCCAGGTACGCTCAAAGTAGTACCCTTACGCGCCAAGGACGGGAAAAGTACCAGTAAAGCTCTGGCTTTAATTTTAGATTCGCCTCATTCTCAGGGAGTGCGCAAAATTAATTCTGATCGAGGTGGCGAATTTTATAACGCCACTATGAAAAGAATGCTGGCAGCAAAGAAAGTACAGTTATATAGTGTATTTCTCAGGAGACTAAAGCTTCAATCGCTGAGCGGTTCATACGTACTTTGAAAGGTAAACTTTACAAGTTTATGACGGCGCACAACACTTTAAAATACATGCAGGCTCTACCAGATATTGTGAAAACATATAATTTAACCCCACACAGAGGATTGAAAGGGAAGACACCCACGGAGGTGCACGCTCTATCCTCGCCCAGCGAACACGCCAAACAATTTGATTTAATGTATAAAAGCCCGAGCAAATCAAAGAGAACTGTCATTCCTCGATTAAGTGTTGGTGATACAGTACGCATCACTCTATCTGATCGCATTTCCAAGTTTAAGAAAGGGTTTAAGCAGCAGAACACCCGAGAGATATTACAGTTACACGTATTGATCGGAGACAACACATCCCTTTATACTTTCTAAAAGATTTGAATGGGGAAGAAATTGATGGTGGCTTCTATAAACAAGAATTAACACCACACATTTGCCTCATACCTTCAATATTGAAAAGGTAGTGGGCCAACGCAGAGTCTCTGGCAAGCTTCAGTATAAAGTTAGGTACGCAGGTTATGATCGGTCATTCGATCAATGGATTGATGCTGCTGAGATATTACATTTATAATGAAGAAGCCCTTAGTTTATAAATACAAGGAATTGATCCAACTATTATCAAAACTTCAGTATTCCTCGAGAAAACAGTTGATTGAAAAATTGAAGAAACCACATATAAATTGTTTATCAGAAATTTTTAATAACTTTAAAAAAAAAATTGCCTGTGCCTGACAAGGTCGTTAAAAAGTTGAAAAAATATAAATTGCTTATTCGGTCACTAGCCTGTAAGAAACCTTCTGTGTCAACTAAGAAACAGATATTAACCAGCAAACGAGGAGGCAGTATTTTATCCATTATTTTGCCGATTGCAGCTAGTTTAATTACACGGTTGTTCAGTAAGTAAAGTAAAGTAAGTAAAATGAAAGCCTTTTATCTCGTACCGCGTAAAATAGTGGACAACCGGAAAGCTGCACACAGCCCAGCTTACCCCACTGGGAAAGCTGCTGCACAACATCTTACTGTCAAACCTCCTCCTCCTCAGTTACATACCAACCCTTCCATAAAACATTTAATAGATTTGAAGTTGAAAGTGCGAGATCATGAATATGTAAGATCCTTGCTAAACCATTATGATGCTAGTGGAATCGTTCGTTGGGATCTGAATGGAAATGTATTGGCTCCAGTATCTGGCATACATATAATTAACGACATTATACATAAAATGGCTGTGCTTAAATCTGTTTTTTTTACCTGATAAACTGCCTATTGCTCAACTGTTTTTCAATCTAACTTCTACACCGCGAGATTTATTCCGTAATACTACGGCAAGCAGTCAAGTGTATGAGGCTCCATCTGTTAAGAGAAAGGCAACTGCAAAGATTGATCCTCACAGTAAAAGGAATGCTTCCTGGATCGTATATTAACAGGTGAGTGTATATATAAATGTGTATGTAATGTGTAGCTAGCTTTACTCGGCAAAAAGCTGTCTAAGGAGACAGAGTGATGGACACTCACGTGATATACGCAACCAGCGTATCAGATACGCATTTATTCCCAATAACATCCCCGCATCGTTCCAAAATCGATTGTTTAACCAGCTAGAATTAGATCCCAGGAGGAGTTATGAAATGTGTCTACAAAAATTACTCCTCCCCACTTCCCATTACGTTATTAAGCGTGATAATCCTGAGGCCTATATACGTGTAGGCGTTATATGAGAAAGTGGGCGAGGGGAGATACATGCATTCAAAGCATTTATTATCATCTGATGTTTTAGCTGGAACTATAAAAGAAATTAATACCACGATTAATACAGAAATAGAGGCCATATTTTCAAGTAATGCTAAACTGAGTTTTTTAGGAAAGTCATTAAAACAATTTCAGCTAAATACGGAACGCACTTTATTAAATATGATTCTTCCTCCAATCGAAACAAGTTCACTACTGTGATTAGTGAGGAGAATATTAGCTCTGCAACAGGGCATAAAAACATCAGTAGAGTCACATTGTCATTTGGGACCGCTTTGGGAAAGTGTTGGGCTTAGTTCCAGAAATTGAATATGACATATTCGCAAAACGTCAGTATGCCTCGAGTGTAGTTAACACATGTCTATTCCCGCCAATGCCTAGAGGAGGAGTTGATATTCTGTGTGTTTATTGCGATAAAATCTCTTCTACTAGATATGGGAACCAGTCTGTAAATATTTTGGATGTAATCTCCCTAAATGGAAGTGATAACAGTAACAATAAAAACTATATGTGCGTCTTAACACCAACATGATAGACAGCGTCAGCATCACTATTAGGGATCAAGATGGTAACCCAATACATTTTGATGAACGTGGGTGTACCATAGCAGTCTTGCATGTACGTCCCGTTGCAGGAGGTATATAACAACAACGCTTTCCCGCTACCCTCATTCGTCTGAAACAAGCGGAGAAATGCGTGTCCACTTTATTCCTCCCTCTGTTGAGGAATTATACATTCTGTTAACCCCTCCTAGAGGTGGGGGACTGATGATATACGGATTTTCAACAGCAGTAGGCGATATACGCGTGGAGGAGGAATATTTTCCTTTTTAAGCGGGATAGCGCGTCGAGCGGCGCCCTTTATCATGAGAACACTGGCCGGCTGCGCTTAGCTTGGGGCAGAACGTACTAGACGACATTAATAATGACAAACAAACTTTCAAACAATCTCTTAAGAAACGCGGAGTTGAAACATTGAAAGGAGTGGGGAAGCAAATGATAGGCGGAAGAGTGCAGAAAAAGAATAACAAACAAACAAAAATTAGTAAACATCAAACGTTTTACTAAAGCGAAATATAATGATGTGCTGTCATAACTTCTTCTCACTCGCTGGTGTTGTCTAAAGCGCGAACATGGCCGGATATAACGCTCTTGGCCTCCAGGTGCCATTAGAACACTATACCGCGGCTGTTAGTGAAGCCTTTCCTAAAGTATTTTCCCCTCGATTGGTAGAATCAACAATTGCAGCAGACAAACGGTGGATGTATTACCTGTGAATTCTGGGGTCAATAATAAGTTTACAGACACCTATCTGGAATTCATCATCAAGGGAGTGAATGGCAACTGGTGGATTTATCATCTATAGCTTTGGAGTTGTCTATTGATCTAACCGAAGAAGATGGAACAACACCTTTAGGAGATGCTAAAAACATCTCGTTAGTGAATGGAATATCGCAAACTCTATTCAAATCCGCTATTGTGTATTTAAACGAAACAGTAGTTGAAACCAGCTCATTATTCTCATTCTGGTCATACATAAAGTTATTATCTACGATTTCTGGGTGTAAGGCTAACCGCTATGATAAACTGTCACAGTTTTTTAACCGTGTCGATCCTGGTAAAATTGAAGCTGGTTATTTCACTAACGCCTCGGCTGGGGAGAAGCAACGGATGACTGATATGAAAACGAGTGGCGTGAATACTTGTTTTAAACTAATGCTGGATGTCACATCAGTTAGTGAATATGTTTTGGATAATGTGGACATCAGGGTGCGGCTCGAACTTCACCTGATAAATGGCTTATACTCAGCGATAATGAACACGCTAATTTTAAATACAATATCAAGTCTACACGTCTATGGGTGGATCGGGTATTGCCATACCCGGAAGGATTAGTAGCCGTTAATAAAGCCATGGTGCAGAACAACTCTCCTATTACATATACTTTTAATAAAACTTTATACAAAACGTATATATTGGGCACAGGTCAGCGCTCGATAACGATGGACCAACCGTGGGGGACTGTTATACCTGAACATTTATATATGATCATCCTTGATATGGAGGCCGTGTCTGGTGCATATAATCGCAACCCGCTTTATTTGGAAAACTGTGAGCTTAGTAAAGTATTGATATCACAGAATAGCACTAATATTGTCAATATTGGGTGTGACTTCCCTCATAACTGCGCCAAGTTGTATTACACAGCATTACAAGCCTTAGGCTTCGATAAAGACAATATATTGTCTTATGATACATATGTGAATGGTGGAACCATACTGGCCTTTAATTTACAACCTGAGGATATAGATGACACCATCCCGATTGAAAAAAGTGGTAATCTGCGGATTGCTTTGGAATTTAAACGCGGTGTGGATAGAAATAAAGTCATTCTAGTTTACGGGTCTACAACAGGTGTGATCAGCATTAACGCAGATCGTCGCGTTATTTGTGATACGCGAGGATAAATATTAATATGAATTGTTTGGAAATAAATGAGGCTATCAGAAGCAATTTAGGTGATAAGGTAAACTACCTAGGATGTTTCCTAGCTGATGACGTAAGGAAAATACTGACAAAAATATAAAAAAAGACCTGTGGTGTTCATAATCAACACTCTGGAGTCTGGTTCACGTAATAAAATGGGACATTGGATAACATTCTATGTAAATAAGGAAGAAGGTAGAAGCGAGATAGTTATACTAGACAGTTACGCTAATCCTGCAATAGGATCTTATTCAAGATATTTCGAAGAGTTTATGTCCTACTTCCAAGACTATGTCCTATATATTATGAAGAAAAGGATTCAATCCCTGAATAGTTATTTCTGTGGGAATTTGCCGTTTATTTTGCCTATCATTTTTCCAGACTAGGCTTGGAGGACGCCCTGCTTCACTTTGATGAAGCATTTAAATATGGACAATTTCGCAAGAATGATGAAAAAGTGTTGAAATTCAATTATGCTCAGATGAAAATGCCTGTGTGTAAGCAAAATTTCTGCTTAAACGGCAATGATGCTGAGTGTGAAACGTTGTGTGACGAAGTTGGGTAGGATGATGGTGCGGTGAGTAATACTTTATGTTAGGATTGAATGATGAACATAATAATGTCTGTGTTTATTTTTACAACATTCACAACAAAAAACTTATAACCTTTTTCCCTTTCTACAGATTGACAGGTAGACTAGCGTGGTGGGAAGGATCGATGGAGTGGATGAATGACTCCCAATCTATCTGTCTACAGATTGGATGATTGGCTAGGATGACCAGAAGCTTCGATGGACTGAATGAATGCCTTTCCCCATCTGTCTGCTAAACCATCAAGAAGTCTTATTATTATTATTATTATTGTCGTTGTACATCGCTTAAGTGTTTAATAAAAGAAATAAATTTATATAATGTGTTTACTTTTCCCCGTTTATTGCATATAATCTCTGCTGAGGGGAGATATGACTCCACCTATGCTAGAAAAGAGGAACGATTCCGGTCAAATGAGAAGTGATTTATGATGGACAGGTGATGCCATGCTGGGGTGAGCATCTCTCAGTCCGCTCTAAAGACATCGAAAAGCGCTTAAGGTTAATGGTTCACTTCCTGCTGCCACTCCCATCACCTCCTACCCTCCGGTCTGTCTGTCTGTCTGTCTGTCTGTCTGTCTGTCTGTCTGTCTGTCTGTCTGTCTGTCTGTCTGTCTGTCTGTCTGTCTGTCTGTCTGTCTGTCTGTCTGCCTCTTTCTTTCTCTCCTACCCTCCTGGCACTTCATGGATAATGGACGTCAAAAAACCACAAATGACCCTAAACACTCTCCAGCCATGGGGTAAGGTCCCCTCACGCTCCCTCCCAATCTACCTGTCTACAGATTGGATGATTGGCTAGGATGACCAGAAGCTTCGATGGACTGAATGAAAGCCTTTCCCCATCTGTCTGCTAGCTAAACCACCAAGAAGTCTTATTATTATTATCGTTGTAAATCGCTTAAGTGTTTAATAAAAGAATATGTGGACCTGGTCCGTACCACTCTAGAAGGTAAGGGAGGGGAGGGAGAGGGGTGTCCCACTCTAGAAGGTAGGGGAGAGGAGGGAGAGGGGTGTCCCACTCTAGAAGGTAAAGGAGGGGAGGGGGAGGGGTGGCACATAGCTTCCATCCCCTACCCAACATGATACTCTCTCAAGTGCTACCTAAACGGAAGCTGACAAAACCACAAATGGCTCTAAACACTCTCACGCCGAGGGGAAGCTCCCCTCACTCTCCCTCAGACTCCCTATCCCCTCCCTCCCCTACCCCAACAACATATGTTGGGCCTTCTAGAGCACTCAGCACATACTCTAGCGAATAGCAATACATAGTCATTTTTAATCATGACTATTATGTACGCACATGATTAAGTCTACGGAAAACAAACATACATATTCATTTACTCTTAACAACATATCCACATACCACATAGCCCTACATACTCCCCTACCCCCCAAACAACATGACCACAATCTTCCCTGACCACATAGCCAAACACCGGACGCTCACACGCGTCCGACACACCCCAACTTCCGGGAAAATCCCCTTACAACATTATGTGGCTACATACCTGAGCACCACATGGCCAGCTGGCTCTAATGAGCTCACCTGGCCAGATGGTGCGCACGGTTGTAGTCCTCATTTACACTACTCTCCCAGAGGGTATAGAATCGTTCCTCTCAATGTTTGCTGATGATGCAAAAATTATGAGGAGGATTGAAACAGAGGATGATAGTAGGAGGCTACAAGATGACCTAGACAGACTGAGTGAATGGTCCAACAAATGCCTGTTGAAGTTCAACCCGAGTAAATGCAAAGTAATGAAACTAGGCAGTGGAAACAGGAGGCCAGGCACAGGATACAGAATAGGAGATGAAGTACTTAATGAAATGGACAGAGAGAAGGATCTAGGAGTTGATATCACACCAAACCTGTCTCCTGAAGCCCATATAAAATAATAACATCTGCGGCATATGCGAGGCTGGCTAACATCAGAACAGCGTTCAGGAACCTGTGTAAGGAATCATTCAGAATCTTGTACACCACATATGTAAGACCAATCCTGGAGTATGCGGCCCCAGCATGGAGCCCGTACCTTGTCAAGCACAAGACGAAGCTGGAAAAAGTCCAAAGGTATGCTACTAGACTAGTCCCAAAACTAAGAGGCATGAGTTACGAGGAAAGGCTGCAAGAAATGCACCTTACGACCCTGGAAGACAGAAGAGTAAGGGGAGACATGATCACAACCTACAAAATCCTCAGGGGAATCGACCGGGTAATCAAGGATAAACTATTCAACACTGGTGGGACGCGAACAAGGGGACACAGGTGGAAACTGAGTACACACATGAGCCACAGGGACGTTAGAAGGAACTTTTTCAGTGCCAGAGTAGTTAATGGGTGGAATGCAATAGGCAGTGATGTGGTGGAGGCTGACTCTATACACAATTTTAAATGTAGATATGATTGAGTCCAATAGGCTCAGGAATCTGTACACCAGTTGATTGATAGTTGAGAGGCGGGACCAAAGAGCCAAAGCTCAACCCCCGCAAGCACAAATAGTTGAGTACAAATAGGTGAGTACACACACACACCACCCCATCCTCCATTCGCTCCTCTCTTCCCTCCCTCCAACCTCTCCCTCACTTTCTCTTCTCCCCCCCTCTCTCACCCCACCCTAAAATTCCCATCTCAGACACACAAATGCACTTGACTACATAGAATATCACACACACACACATCCCAGCCCACACATGGGCCGGGATAAACAGGTTTATCCCGGCCCGACATGAAAAAAACAAAAAAGCAAAAGAAGAATCTTTGGTTTAATAGGTCATGTATGAAAGCAAAGGGAACGGAACAAAAGGGCATGGAGGAACTTTCGAGATAACAGAACACCAGACAGTCGAGAGAGATACCAGAGAACCAGGAACAAGTAGTGAGAAGAGAAGCTGAGAAAAATTATGAAAATTATATAGCTAATAAAGCCAAGACCGAACCAAAGTTAGTACACATTCACATCAGGAGGAAAACAACATTGAAGGAACAGGTGATGAAACTTAGAACGGGTGAGAACAGGTACACAGAGATTGACAAAGAGGTGTGTGAGGAACTCAACAAGAGGTTCCAGGAGGTCTTCACAATAGAATGAGGAGTTGTCACTGTGCTAGGAGAGGGGGCAGTAAACCAGGCGGCCTTGGAAGGGTTCGAAATTACTAGAGATGAGGTCAAGCTGCACCTGTTGGATCTGGACATGGGAAAGGCTGCCCAGACAGAATCTCACCATGGGTATTGAAAGAGTGTGCAGGAGAGCTTTGCTTGCCACTCTCCATAGTGTATAGTAGGCCACTGGAAACGGGAGACTCACCAGAAATATGGAAGACGACTAATGTATTCCCAATGTAAAAAAAGGGTGACAGACAAGAGGTACTGAATTACAGGCCAGTGTCCTTAACTTGTATACCATGCAAGGCGATGGAGAAGATCATGAGAAAAAACCTAGTAACACATCTGGAGAGAAGGGACTTCGTGACAACCCATCAACATGGGTTCTGGGAGGGTAAATCTTGCCTTACAGGCTTAATAGAATTCTACGATCAGGTGGCAAAGATTAAGCAAGAAAGAGAAGGATGGGCGGACTGCGTTTTTTTGGATTGTCGGAAAGCCTTTGACACAGTATCCCATACAAGGCTGATGCACAAGCCGGAGAAACAGGCAGGGGTAACTGGTAGGGCGCTCCAGTAGATGAGGGAGTACCTAAGCAATAGGAAGCAGAGAGTTACAGTGACGTGTGAGACCTCAGATTAGCGTTAAGTCACCAGTGGGGTCCCACAGGGCTCTGTACTCGGACCCATCCTGTTTCTGATATACGTAAATGATCTCCCAGAGGGTATAGACTCATTCCTCTAAATGTTTTGCTGACGACGCCAAAATTATAAGAAGGATTAAGACAGAGGAGGACAACTTGAGGCTTCAAGAAGACCTGGACAAGCTGCAGGAATGGACGAACAAATGATTGTTAGAGTTTAACCCAAGCAAATGCAATGTAATGAAGATAGGTGTAGGGAGCAGGAGACCAGATACAAGGTATCATTTGGGAGATGAAATACTTCAAGAGTCATAGAAAGACCTGGAGGTTGATATCAGGCCAGACCTGTCCCCTGAAGCTCATATCAAAATGATAACATCAGCGGCATATACCACGTTGGCTAACTGCCTTTAGAAACTTGTGTAAGGAATATTTCAGAACTTTGTGTACCACATATGTCAGACCAATCCTGGAGTATGCTGCTCCAGCATGGAGACCATATCTAGTCAAGAAATAAGACTAAACTGGAAAAGGATCAAAGGTTTGACACCAGACTAGTACCCAAACTGAGGGGTATGAGCTACGAGGAGAAACTACAGGAATTAAACCTCACGTCACTGGGAGACAGAAGAGTTAAAGGAGACATGATCACCACATACAAGATTCTCAGAGGAATTATAAGGACAGGCTATTTACCACAAGGGGCACACGCACTGGGGGAAAATTGAGTGCCTAAATCAGCTATAGAAACGTTAGAAAGAATTTTTTCAGTGTCAGAGTAGTAGACAAATGGAATGCATTACGAAGTGATGTGGTGGAGGCCGACTCCATACACAGATTCAAGTGTAGATATGATAGAGCCCAGTAGGCTCAGAAACCTGTAGATTAGTTGATTGACAGTTGATAGGCGGGGCCAAAGAGCCAGAGCTCAACAACCACTAGGACAATTAGGTGAGCGCACGCACACACACACACACACACACACACACATGCACTGTTCCCCCATCAGAACAGCGTTCAGGAACCTGTGTAAGGAATCATTCAGAATCTTGTACACCACATATGTAAGATCTATCCTGGAGTATGCGGCCCCAGCATGGAGCCCGTACCTTGTCAAGCACAAAACGAAGCTGGACAAAGTTCAGAGGTATGCCACTAGACTAGTCCCAGAACTAAGAGGCACGAATTACGAGGAAAGGCTGCGGGAAATGCACCTTACGACACAGGAAGACAGAAAAGTGAGGGGAGACATGATCACTACCTACAAAATCCTCAGGGAAATTAACAGGGTAGACGAGGATAAACTATTCAACACTGGCGGTATGCGAACAAGGGGACACAAGTGGAAACTGAGTACCCAAATGAGCCACAGGGACGTTAGAAAGAACTTTTTCAGTGTCAGAGTAGTTAACAGATGGAATGCATTAGGCAGTGATGTGGTGGAGGCAGATTTCCGGATAGCGGAACTTACCGCTATCTTGCGGATACGCTTCCAGACCAGTGGCAGAGGAGTTTCGGACGTAACGGTGGAGACATAAGACATCCAGCATGCACATTTAGCCATACGGATGGTCCTACGGGCCACCGCACTAGGCTTCCGAAACAAAAGAAAATATTAAACCGTCTGCCGGCGGCGGTGTCTCTTCCAGGCTGCACGCTTACAGTGGACAGCCCAAGCACAGTCCACATTCTACCAGGGAACGCACTTCCGCGTTCCCGAGAGGAAGAGCGAGGAATATAGCAGAGGGCAGCGTCAAAGACAGTGTCATGAAAAAGAAGGAGGGCGCGAGGGAGAGTCAGAATGGAAAGGTCAGAAATATTAGCACGGAAAGCAAAGAGGCGTCAGTCAGCCTCGGCAAACCGCCACCTAGGGAAGGAGAGAGGAGGGTGAAAAGAGAAAAAGGTAACAACGATGGGAAAATGGTCACTGCCATGGAGGTCATCAAGGACCCGCCACTCGAAATTTAAGTAAAGGGATGACGAGCACAGAGAAAGATCGAGACAGGAAAGGGAGCGAGTCCAAGAGTCCAAATGAGTGGGCTCATCAGAATTCAGAAGAGACAGGGAAGAAGAGAGGTTGAAAGGTACAAGGATGCAACCCCGGGTGTTTGTCAGCACATCACCCCAAAGGCCATGTCAACAACTGAAATCACCCAGCACGAGCACAGGCTGCGGCAAGGAGTCCAGGAGGTGTTTAAGATCGGGAAGAGGAAGTGGGACAGTGGGGGGGGTAGGGACATAAATGGAACAGACCGTGTACCATTTACGCACAAAGACGCAGGCAGCCGAACAGTGGAGAGGCAATGAAAAAAGTAAGGGGACGAAGGGAACATCAGAGCAAATCAAGAGAGCAGAAGAGTTATGGGTCCCAGCAACAGCTGGGGGGGAGGGGTGGCGGGGGAGAAAAGAATAGCCACGGAAGCGATCAGGACAAGCACCAAGCATCGGCTCCTGGAGACAGGCACAAAGGGGCGAAAACTGGGAAATTAGACGTTTGAGGTCAAGGAAATTTGGCGTAATATCCACGGGTGTTCCACTGAAGAATAGACATCGACAAAAAGAGAAAGGATAGCAACAGAGAACAAAGAAGAAAGGTGAAAAAGGAACACAGCACGTTAAAGAAGCACAGGGTCAAGATCAGGGTCAGCGAAGTCAGGGATAGGGGGCATGGGTAAACTGAGTAAACAGGGAGGGAAAGGAGCGGGAGGACAGACCAGTGGTGGACTAGCAGGGTCCGGAGGAGGAGGAGACAACCGAGAAGAGCGGGTAAGGAGAGCAGGAGGAGGAGGGGCAGAAAGAGGGGGAGCACACCTCAGCAAGGGCAGTAACCGAGACGGAACCGGGGGCCAAAGAAACCTCCACAGAAGGAACAGGGGGCTCTACCACTGAAGCGGGAGGGGAAGGAACGATAGAATTAGAGACAGGGGGCGAAGAAGAAAGCAAAGCCTTCTTACCTAACGGGGAGGAGGAAGGAGAGGAGCCAGGTTTCCACTTCTGACTCAAAGAGACAGGTGTTCCAGCAGCAATGTACTGGGCAACAGACTAGCATCTCGATAGAAGAAGAACGAGAGCGAACAATATGACCGCCGGGAGAGTGATGGACATCAACCCGCACAGTCAGGCGGCGTGGAGAGCAAGGAGACGGAGGAGAATGATGGGAAGGAGGACCAGAGGTAGAGGAGAAAGAAGACACAGGAGTCATGACAGACTGGGTAGAAAGAAGGGGAACTCAAGACAGAGAATCAGGAGGGGGACCCTCCGGGACAGAATGGAAAGAAACAGGGGAGGAGGTGGTGGGCGTTTCCGAGTCTAAGGCTTGGAAACAGTTGTGAGACTGAGGAAGGTGGTAAGGACGAGGAGAGGAAGAGCGCACCACGCGAGCATAAGAGACGCCAGCGAAAGGGGGCAGACGATGAACCTGGCGCCTAGCCTCAGGAAAAGACAAACGGTCCCAGTGCTTCAAGTTGAGGACGGCTGCCTCAAGTTTGTAACGTATACACGTGCAGGAGAAGGTAGGGTGGGCCTCACTGCAATTGAGGCAGCGGGCCTGGAAAGAAGAGCACTCCAACTTAGAGTGACCCTCGACCCCACACAAGGGACAGAGAGAGACAGGACTAGAGCATTTGAGGGCACCATGCCCAAACCTCCAGCACTTATTGCAGAGCGGAGGAGATGGAATATACTCCTGAACGGAGCATCTGGCACCAGCAAGAATGACAGAGGGCGGAAAGGTCCTACCATCAAAGGTAACCTTTACAACACGAAGGGGCAGACGGCGACTACCAAACGTATCCACCTGAAGGATAGAATGACCCTGGGCCTCGAGGATATGCTTGATATCCTCGTGGCAGTCTTTTAGAATTCTAACACCGGTTGTAACATGGTGCGAGAGGATAACAGTCCCAACACTGGCATTTAACCGAGCGTTCTTGGAGACCTGAACAGGGGTCTAGCCAATGCAGGATAAGGCGGCCAAGCGGGTGGCTGCATCCTGAGGAGCAGCAGCAAAGACACGGATACCAAGACGGGTGGGGTTGAAGGTAACAGAGGCATTTACTGAATCTACAAGATGCCTATGAAGGGAAAAATCGTCAGGAGTTGTTGACTCTGAAGGATGGAGGTCAAAGTACTAAGTCCACGTAGCAGGACCAAACAAAGCATGGGATATGGGAAGGGAACATATGAGAGCGGCCGTGGCAAGGACGGCTATGAGAACCTCTAGAGAGATGGTCATAAGGCACAGTAGTCACAATAAAAGATGGAGCCGTGCACGGGAACAAGGCGGTCACCACAGCAGGTTTGGGGCTCTACCTAACTACAGAGGAGGGAGGGGAGCAGGGAGGAGTAGTCCGGTCTGGGCCTAAACCTGGCCCTGTGTCTTCCACAACGGTCCGACTCAGGGGCCTGGTCGCCCACCCCATGAGCCTGGGTAAGAGAAGTCGTGTCGTCATCCATGCAGCAATCAATTTTAAAGGTTTGGGACCTGGAACCAAGGGATACCACCTACCAGGGCAGCCAGGGAGGCCGAGCGCGGGCCAGTGCAGGAAGGATGCGTCGTCCCCAACGGTGTTTCCCCTTTTCAACAGGAGAGTCCTACTACATCGTCCATTCTCCCACACTGGCGCTAAGACCCCATTCCCCCTACCACCCCAGCCTGGACACCCAACCATCCACTCACGGTGGCCCCTCATGGGCGACCTCTCCAGCGGGTCGTCCGACGGCTCACAAGGCCCCTACGTAGTGCCCTTCAGCACGAACACCACCCAAAGAGGGGGCAAAGGCAACTCACACCTGTCCCAGAGAGGTATACGTGAGCCCCTCACCACGGCAAGGAGGCACCACGGAGGGGTCAGAACTTTGTATACCACATTTGTAAGACCAATCCTGGAGTATGCGGCCCCAGCATGGAGCCCGTACCTTGTCAAGCACATGACGAAGCTGGAAAAAGTTCAGAGTTATGCCAGTAGGCTAGTCCCAGAACTAAGAGGCATGAGTTACGAGGAAAGGGTGCATGAAATGCACCTCACGACACTTGAAGTCAGAAGAGTAAGGAAAGACATGATCACTACCTATAAAATAATCAGAGGAATTGACAAGGTAAATAAAGATAA
Organism: Procambarus virginalis; assembly: GCA_020271785.1. NCBI lineage: Eukaryota > Metazoa > Arthropoda > Malacostraca > Decapoda > Cambaridae > Procambarus > Procambarus virginalis. The sequence continues at coordinate 1,617 of WNGS01166214.1, read as the reverse complement.
ACTGTTTAACACCGGTGGAATACGAACATGCGGACACAGGTGGAAACTGAGTACCCAAATGAGCCACAAGGACGTTAGAAAGAACTTTTTCAATGTCAGAGTAGATAACAGATGGAATGAATTAGGCAGTGATGTGGTGGAGGTTGACTCCATACACAGTTTCAAATGTAAATATGATAGAGCCCAATAGGCTCAGGAATCTGTACATCAGTTGATTGGCAGTTGAGAATCGGCACCAAAGAACCAGAGCTCAATTCCCGCAAGCACAACTAGGCGAGTATAACTAGGTGAACATAACTATAACTAACCACTACTCAGACACACTATAGCTGAACCACACTAAACACAACCACACCACCTCTTAACCACACCACTCATTTAACCATGCTACCACTCAACCACACTACCACACCACCACTCATCCACATCACCTCTAAGCCAAACGACCATTCAACCAGACTACACTACGACACC